>JAVTVY010052636.1:0-27487 GCA_036873755.1 Hanleya hanleyi
GAGATGAGACGTACAAAGTTTTTCTCCGACTCACCATCAACGCGCTGGCAACATCATGCATTTTATGTTAAGTTGGAATTCGTGGCACCACTAGCCTCCAATAGCATTGAAGCTTACCTCTTAGCTACGAGACTTGGGCTATCGTCACACGCCAAAGAACCACACAAAGACAACCTGTCAAACGGCGAACGCCAATCATTCAATAAATTGACATCAGATAAATGTGATGTAATTATCACTTCTGCTGACAAGAATAATATAACTGTAATTCTTGACAAAAGTTTCTACACCAAGGAAGCAAATCGACAACAATATGACGGAATATACTACGTCGAGATTGAGTGTAGTAATGTAAAAGAGATGCATAGAAAGGTGCTAAACCTTGTATGCAAACTTAAAAAGGAAGAAGTGATGGGCAAGGACACCTACAAATACCTGTATGATCCGCTACTCAAGATTAAAATTCCCCACATGTATTTGCTACCTAAGATTCATCAAATCAAGCAAATCATGGAGAAACTCGGCCCGATTAATCCGGGCGACATATCCAATATATCTGTGCCGGGACGACCGATTATCTCGCAATGCGACTCGCCTACTTCGAAACTGGAGAGATACTTAGATTTCTTCCTGTTGCCTATTATTAAAAGGCAACATACCTATCTTGCGGATACTTCAAACTTCATTAATGAAATAGTATGCCCATCCCGAGCAGTGCTATCCTTGTTACATATATCACATCGCTTTACACTAATCTGAGTTTTAAAGAGATAGCCGCAGCCCTGAAGACTGATCTCACGACGAACAACGATATCGTATATGCCCTAAAACGTCCATCGACAGAGTTGCTGCTAGAAATAGCCAACCTTATCCTGACAGAAAACGAATTTGCATTTAATGGTAAATATTACCGGCAAAACGTGGGAGCACCAATGGGGGCAATTCCTTCACCTGAGTTATGTGATTCTGCTATTTATGGAGCGGTTCCCCTTGCAGCATAATATCCTGCTTCACAAGCGATACTGGGACGATGGCTATTGGATTTATAATGGTCCAGAAAAAGACGTACGAGACTTCTTTGAGATAGCAAATAATGCCCATCCTCTGTTAAAGTTTATTTTCGAGATATCGGACAGATCTATCAGGTTTCTGGATACCGTAAAATTTAAAGGGGAGAGATTTGAACGCAGTGGTATTCTGGACATCAAGTGTCACACCAAGGCAACCGAAGCATACCAGTACCTACACCGAGAATCGGCCCATCCACCCTCCTGCTTTATAAAAGGACAGGCAATTAGATGCGCAAGGAACTGCAACAATTTCAGTGACTTCTGCGAGAAAGCTAAAGTCTTCAAAAATAAAATTAGACTCAGGGGATACGAACAGAGTGAAATCGAGAAAGCACTAATGGAGGTTGAACGCTCTAAGAGATCGAAACTTCTACACAGAACCAAGCACAAGCAGACTCAGCCGGTATTTGTCAAGCCGACGCGATTCATCACAGCATTTCAACCCGCATCACGCCAGCTGATAAAAATTATAAAAAAATGGCATATAATACAGACTGACTCTAAAACCAGCCGACTATTCCAACATCATCCGATCGGTGTATACAGCAGAGGACGGAATTTGAAAGAACTCCTACGGAAATCTAAGATCTAATAGCTGTACGGCGAACAGAATGCTGACGCGATTGGCACCTGCGAGACTTGTATCATCTTAGATAACTATACTTGACTGAGGCATGACCCCTGATGAGAAATATTCCTGGGATGATATACATAAGTTATATTCTCGAAAGATTTCGAAACACTGGCTTTGAGGTACATTAGTACACATCTATGAAGATGCGCTAGCATACTCATATATACGTAAAACTCGGGCTACTGTAGGGTCAGGACACACCGAGAAAGTGGGATCTTCTCATACAAATTGGCCGATAATGCTAAATTTATGTCAGGTAAATGAAGTTTAGCAGCTTTTTTTTATTAGAAACACTAATGTGTTAATACATTAGAATGATTAGCGATTACCATCTATCACATTCATCGCAAATATTTTGTCCCGTTCTGCCTCTTTCACAAAAAGCTCAAATTTAACCAATTTCTTGAAAATGGGGGGTGGGGGTAATATTCTCAGTCATTGCTCGGCTACACGAACCTACTGTCCGATCATTCCAATTTTGAGGGGAAGCGCACTTGTTTGCGCAAATTTAGATATCCTGATAAGATAGTTTGGTTGCTTAGAGAACATACTGTAGTAAATTTACTAAAATTTGAAAAATCAAACATGCAGGAAAAATCTCCATTTTCTGAACGTTTTCTTACATTGCATCCAGTAGATACATTAGAACACTCTGAACTGTTCACACCTTTTAACCACGCCTAGTGGCTATAAAAAGACGCATAACGCGATAGTCAGAGTGAACATGCATCACAGTTATGAATGATTTTGTGAAACTAGTAATCCTCGCACCGACAACTCATGCACACACCTGCAAGCTGACAACCGGTCAGAAAAGATGCACAGTGATCCTATTCATGCAATAGAAATGGTTGTACGTATGCAGGAGAAAATGTTTACGGGGCGCTAAACTAAGCCACTTTTTCACATTGGGCCATCTGACTATCACTGAAGAGAAAACCATGCATGAGAGGTGATGAAGTGTACGAGATTCTGCGAGTCTAGAATATAATTACATATGTTGTTCTGAAAGTATATCAGAATGGGAGAAAGTCTTTATTGATAAATATTTATTTGACAGCAGCTTGAGTTGATGCTTCGTTAGAGATTCTCCCGTTATTCAGACAAATGATGACATTGAAGACCACAGGATGGACTGGTAATTCGATTGAAATTGTAGTTTAAGGGCCGTTTCCCATACGGATTTCGCGGCCCATCAACTCAATGTTTTATTTACATTTCACGGTACATTTCTTACTTCATTTAAGATAAATAAACAAATTGCTTATGGATAACAACTTCTAGTTTATTCAGGACGACGTTTCGATACAGGTACTAGTATCGTTCTCAAGTCTCATTGACTTGAGAACGATACTAGTACCTGTATCGAAACGTCGTCCTGAATAAACTAGAAGTTGTTATCCATAAGCAATTTGTTTATTTATCTACTTCCCAACTTCTAAATGCCACTTAAGGAATTCATTTAAGATCTTTTGCAGCGCTAAATATTAAAAGAAATAATTAAATAATAGATAACAATGAGAGAGCAGGGCGATATAAATAGCAGTAAGGAAGAATCCGCTAATTCACTCGAAACCGCAGAATTTTAACGTTCGATTTAAGTTTTTGAGCACTCCATGTCAGCGTCCTCATGGACAAAGCAGTATCGTTGATAGTAAAACGTGTGTGACCGTAGGTCCAAAACTTCATTGCGCCCTGAATTGGGCGTTAAGCACTTTAATTATTTGATTAATTTGCTAGACACAGGAAATCAGCAACAAATAATACAAGGTAAGCATATTATTAAGGCACGCCTGCTAACAATGTTGTTTGAGTTTTTTCTTTCAAAGAAATTAACCCCTCCGACCCCTCCACTTCGCTGTTTTCTTAAGTCGACGGTTTTTCACAGACCGACTATGGTGTGTCGTGTGAATCATCAACTCCTCCAATATCCGAATGTCAAGCAGTCTTATAATCTCTTTCTTTGAACTTGTTTTGATTTGATATCTTTGGCAGCAGAGAATTCGTCTGCGGGAAGTTCATGTCGAGTTAATTTGGGAACAATCGGGCCTAACTGAGAAGAAAATGAATACAATAATATAGATTCATGGAAATAAATAAAAAAAACGTTAAAACTCTTAAATTCCAGTTAATAGACTTGCGTCCGGCTTACAATTATTGGAGGTCAATAGCCGAGTGAAATAAACATCACTAAGCCAGACTGAGTTGAATTTGCAATCAACGTCTCTAAGTACCACCCGACATGAAACTGATTGCTTCACACAGTGAAACTAACAACGCGCTCCTCCAATGGCCGACATATACAAACAACTCTTTAACCGGAAGGTAAAGAATTCATATTATTTTCTGCGATTCAGTATCAACAGGTCATTTATGAAGGAAGGTGCACCTGTCGGTGTCATTAATACAAATGACATGTCGATTTCTTTCCAAACTCGACCGTGGTTCATGTCTTATTTCGCGTTATGACGTTAAACACTCTATGGTTGTCGGTTATGTTCTATGTATTCTGCAAAAGAGGCAAAGAATACCCTAAATATGTCATTTATTCCGCGTCGGACATAAAATCAATTATCCAGGTAAGAGAATATAATTCAAATATGTATTCATCAGAGATAAACGAAACGTTTTATTTCAATTGGATTAGGAAAACCTGAGGATATGGACATACCGAGTAAACGTTCAATAGTATGGAACAAAGACGTTTCCGAAAAAAATCGTTGTCGGGATTCCATTTTGGCCGCGATATGCGTATACGACGAGCGGTTCCAAGATTTTGTGCCCGCACAACATTCCGATCGTCTGAGAAGCTACGAAACGGCCAAAGATACGGACATATAGAAACCTGGACCCCCTTCCAGATTATCAATAAATTTCATGTCCATTTTGGAAACCGGGACATTTCGATCGAAATAGAACGGGCGGAAACCGGGAGGCGTCACCATGGGTCCCGGATCTGACCTCCCGGTTTCAGGCGAGAAATTTCTCGACCCATCTCGAAGGCATCGAGAAAGCACCTCGATTAATTGGACGTGACCCCTTATGGGGCCTTATAATTCACGCGCCATTCTTAACGTATTTAGTTCAAGAATTCAAATAAGACCGCTGTTACATGTAACACGCACGTTCGGCTGACTGTCGGTGGTGCCACTAATAATACAACCTGTAACTACTTTCCCGAAAGTCGTTCATTCCGAATTGGACAATATTTTCAGTAAGATCAGTAAGATTAATTTAGTTGCAACTGAAATAAAATATCACATTAGGTTAAAGTTACGGTAGAATTAAACACAACAAACGACAACAAACTTAACAAAATGCCAAACTATACCCAAATATGCACCCTTAAATTAAATATAGTTAAAAATATTATGGACAAACATCAATAAAGATTCAGACAATAAAATGCTAACACAATGCTGCTTTTAATTATTTGTCATCTGTCAAAAAATGCATGTACATGCTAAAACGCATATTACAAATTGTTAATAGAGGAAGAAATAAATATAAAAATGAAGATTTCTTTTTGGGAAGGAGCCTTGAAGGAATTACGGAGCTTATGAATTTGGTAATATAGCGACCATCGAAAGATAGATATTCAACAGTATAATAAATGATATCGCGGCGCTTGTGGGATTCGGGGCTGGTGTATCGTTTGTTCCTACACGTACATATAGCTATCAATATAATAGACTCTCTATATAATACAAATTCAGATAACAATCAATAATGCGATCAGGGATTGGCAAGGAGATAGCATTTAGCCATTTAGGACGAACCGAAATTCAGTGTCTGACGCGATGGTATCGGCTCAAACCGGGGCAAAAACCTCGGCTCAAACCGGGGCAAAAACCTGTGCATTACTTTTTGTCTTCTAATTATGTAGCTGAATTTCAACATCTAGTTACACGTAAAAGTAATTTACTGCCTGTCCAAACGTCGGAGAATTCGGCATTAAATTAACGGATTCTTTTCTTAGTGCCCACGGAGATTGCGTTATCAGGTTGGATAATGCGAACATCACGTGATTGTATTATTGCGCCTTCGTTTTCCAGCGAACGATCGAACGATGGCAAACAAAGAAGGGAAAAAACGCAATGGTTTTCTGTAAAACGAACGACTTCGCTCACTGGCGAACGAACCAATGCGTTGAATGGTTTTTTCAATGGTTTTCCACGAAAATCAAAACGATGGGTGTAGAACGACTTGGGTTTTTTTCAGCGATTTAAACGAACGAAGCAAAAACGTTAATTGGGAACGCTACCTTAATATAAACATTATTTCTCCAATCTTACTGCAAATATCAAGTGATTTAGACGAACCTTTGCATTTCATCTTTAATGTGAATACAAACTTTTTTTACTGCTTCTCTATTGAAACCATGATTCCCAGTTGCTTCTCAACTCACACATTCGCGGCATGTCTCGATACGGATTAGAGAGAGAGAGAGAATTAAGGTTTAACGTCGCGTTCAGCAATATTTCAGCTATATAGCGACGATCAAACAAAATTCCATGTATTCTAGTCACTAACTCAGTAAATTAATGCGTTAAAACAGGTACAGACATTAAAATTTGTATAACAAACCGATCTCTCTCAAATAATCTAAAATAAATCTTATTTTACCCGGCTAAAAAGATCTTCCAGCGTAGCTGCTCGATAAAAAGTATCTCTTACAAATTTAAAATCTATGCAGTCTATGTTTGTGAAAGTGCAAAAAGGAAGGGGAAATTCGGCCCGTTGAATGACTCCATTTCATTGTCCATGCCCCCCATTGGGGTTTTGACTTGTCCATCCAGTCGACCCAAATTTGTTAGCAGGATTACAAAGAAAATATTTAACATAAACTAAAATTTTCTACATCCGGTCATGCTCTCCAGTTGATGACGTGATCGTGTTGTATTTTTTGCATTTTCATGGACTTTTTCGATTTAATTTTTGGGACGTTGAATGTTTTTTAAGTCCTCCTTAGCAGGGACACTCGCTTCTTCAAGAACCAGCCTTGGCATAGAAATTCCCAGAGGTTGCCCGAGCTGACGCTCACAATAACAGCGCTCTTTGCAGAAAGTCTTTCCGAGGCATTATCCTGTATTATTAATTGATTGTGTATGTTATTATACGAGAAAACGATCAGCCTATATCATCTCAAGCAACCACCCATATTGGCCGAACCGGTATTGGCCGAGTTCAACCAGTATTGGTCAAAACGGGAGTTTCAGCTGCATATATGTACTCTACAGTCAGCGGCAATCGCACTACACACATGCTGTTTCTCCAACAGACCACAGCTTCGGTGAAAGTCATTTCATTTCGCTTCAATGAAATTCCTCACAGAACTGTGTTTCTTTGTGTTTTAGCGTGCATAGACTCCAATGATATTGTAGAATTGTCAATTAATGAAAATGTTATGAATCGTTCAAATTCTTATTGCCCGAAGGCCAAAGCAAATACGAATATGAACAATTAATAACATATCATTAATGTACGATTCGAATATAGTGTATCAGCATTAGCGATCTATATTGTCATGATACAGCATGCAGTGAAAATAAGCTTAACCTTGATTAAAACAAGCTTTGCTTTGGCAATGGTTTGACTTGCCTTAAGTTTCGATTCAGACAAAGCACGGCTTGAGCAAAAACGCATATAAATCCCTGTCGCGATCGTTTACCAAGTAGAGCACCCACCACAGTGCGTAACGGTTAGTTGGATTCGGGAAATATATATCTGCCTTAATAACACAACTCAACCGAACAAATTGTGGCAGTGCTTAATGAAGCAATGCTCATCAGAGTAAATGAAGTGTTCTGACAGATCAAGGATATATTTTTTGTCCTGTGTAATAACTATCACCAGTGGGTTAAAAATCGATAAAAGATGAGAGTGGAACAATACTCTATAACGATGCCATTTATATGACGTTCAAGCTCAGACCACTGACCCGATATTTCGAGATAATGCCTCATCGACATCAAGGCCAATAAGACATCAAATAATTCTACATCCCTGGTTTAATGGGACAAGACATGAGATAAACAATTTTCTTGTTTGATTAAGGTCCATTAATCTAATGGCCAACTCTCCTGGGATAAATTAAATGTATCGATTCTGTCTCGCGGAATTGACCACGCGGACTTCCACGCATTCCTTGCATTGCGACATGATTTTATCAGAAGAGAGATTGTTTTGCGATCCAATATACATCATTCTGTTATTTCATATATGCCGAAGCCAGCTTGCAATATGGTGTTTCTTATTTTTTTTAATTAACCATGGAACCAACTGAATTTGCAGTGAATTTTCTCCCTTATTTCATATCATTTTTTTTTTATCAAAGACTTGCTTGAAAGCAGGAAGAGAGAGAGAGGATTAGGGTTTAACGTCACGTTGAACTGCATTCATTCCATGACTCGTTTTCAATGAATACCACCGCTTGGAAGCACTGTATTCTTTTAATTTATGCCCAAATTATTTTCAACCTCTGAGCTATATATTTGCTTCGGATAATATCTGTCTCATCGCCAATGGTGAACCTTCACTGGATTAGAAAGAAACTATAGTACAGACTGGTTCAAGGCTTCAGACCACCAAAAGGAAAAATAGTCCTGATAACGTCATCTCTGCCAAAGACCACACTTTTTTCAATTTTTTTTCGCCTTCGCTGCAACGAATAATCAAAGGCCGGTTATATGGTTGGCAAGTATGGCGTTTGTTCTATTCAACTGCAATTCACTGTCGGCTTCTCCGGGAAACTATTTGCGAATCCTGAGCACAGCTTTCAATAGGCAGAAGAAAAGGAAAAATCGTCACTTCATTTGTACACGCGCGCATAGTTTCAAATTTTGACGACCGACACCTGTCAAGAAGATGAACCTCTAGAATTAATTAGGGAATCAACCCGGTACAGTTTTGTTAATACTGCCCAACGTGTAAATCTTTTGGTGTTCTGATGCCTGAAATGTCAGTGTAAAGGGAGAACTTAATCGCTAGGGTGATCACTTTAACCGTCCCCAGTGGGCTGGACAAGGCTCTATTCTGAAAAATTCAACTCGGACAATTGAGATGAAGTAATAGATAAGCGATTGATTATATTGTGTTGTTGAATAGAAGAATATTTGACCTTTTACTCAAACAGTTCAAAGATAACTGAATTACTAACAATAACCTTCACTGAGATGAATTTATAACTGCGCGACATATGGCTTTGAATATGCAGGTTAACTAGATATAAGCATTCCACCGTTACACAACTTTTTTCTTTTGAAACAAATCTGGTGGGGAGATAAATTATATGAATTGGCTATTTTGGGCATTTCATTTGAGAACTGTTAGAGATTTGAGAGTGAGATTAAATATTATCTATCCAGAAAATTACTGGGGAAGTCACAACCATCCTTGAGTATATTAGCCTAGCCTGACTGTGCAAGATGATCCGAACGGTCGCATTAATGTAAATGGCGTTATTGCGAACAGTATATGTTATGCTGATGACGTTGTCATTCTCGCCAATAGTCCCGATGGATTACAGCCAAAGCTTAATGTTCTGGATAAGTATTGCATTAATTGGAAACCTAAAGTTAACTTTAATAAATAAAAAAATAATGATATTTAAGTTCAAATGTTGATATTCATACTGGGAGAAAATGTCAAGCAGTATATATATCTTCGCTTAATTATCAAGAGTAACTGTAACTTTAATTCGGCTATCGATAATCTGAAAATAAACGCTTAAAAGCGTATTTTAAGTTAAAATAACTACTGGGCAATAACAAAGTATATTGACGTAAAAACCACTCACTGTAGCAGTTGGGCTGGGTTTCTGAAAAACATACTTGACCAATGTAGTCTCGGCTACCTCTTCAAACCCCAGGATTCTGTTGTTATATCTGATAACAAGTGTCTGGTCCATCATTCATAATTCAGCCGTCGCCCATTGAAGAATATTCACGACCATAATCCAAAGACTTTTCCATATTCCATATAACAGCATTAGCACCAATTTCAAAAACACAATCATAGTATACATAAACATAGGCTAATTTCCTGCAAGAGAGAAGCGATCAACAGTTTAAATGTCATCTTAATTTGAGGTCAAAATTACCAACAGAATCTTCATCGACTTCTAAACCACATAAGACTTCGAACCGTGTGACTGGTTCCTCTACATGTACTGCTACCGAATCTAAGGCTGGTCCTTCAAATTATAAAATTCCTAAACTACAATCTGCTGGGTAGGAAATTTCAGATCTCACAGAATCCAGTCTCTGTCACGCCCCTCTTGAACAGGTGAAGATTACTCCTGCTGGACAGGAAGTTAATATTTCAACTTGAGAATCTGTTTTTGGAGGCTATAGGATCGCCCTCCAATTCGTTTTGTAATAAGAAGTACCGAAGAATATACATATTCTACAGATGTTATTATTGGAAATATATCAGACACCACATAGGAGCTTCAGCTCAGTCCGTTTCTGCAGGGGACGCTGAATGTTACCAACCCACCCGAGTGTAACCAGGTTCCTGCTGATCTCCAGGAGAAGGGGGAGTGTCAGAACGATGGAGGAAGAACCAGACTATGTACATACTATTTCGAATAGCTTACAGGAGCAACAACGGGGGCGGGTTATTCCAAATATGGGAGGACTACCGACGTCAATTTTTGGCATGATCGCAGGGAATAAATACAAATACGCACCTTTAGAAGAATCTCGGCGAGGAGGGGGTGGCTTGGGGCGAGTTGTCTATTTTTTTTTATAGGGAGCCTCTTCATTTTCGGCACTGCCTAAATTATTTGAGGAATGGGGGAATAACCGATGCTTCAACTCTTCCATCTGAGCGTAGCTGCGCTACGAGGCGCAGTTCTACAAGCCGAATAGCAGGAAATAAATACAAATACGCACCTTCAGAAGAATCTCCGGGGGGGGGGGGCTCTCCATTTTCGACACTGCCTAAACTATTTGAGGAATGGGGGAATAAATTAACCAGTGTTTCAACCTTTCAATCTGAGCGTAGGTATCTGGTAGAGCAGTTCTACAAGCTTGATGGATTGATTGAAGTCATCAAACTCAAATTAGCCTTTATAAACGAATTTCATTGCAGTAGGTTAAGGGGTGGGGGAAGATTTCAATGTTGTATTCAGTTTAGGTCTGAATTACATATATATATCAATGCTTTCTTGTATATATTAGATTGTATTATAAAGGTGGTTGTACATATGGACGACTACTATCTTGTACTAATATGTCCACAAAGGACAGAGTACAAGTATTACTGTGGGTACACACATATTCTACAAGTAAGTACGATGTTCAAGTTACATGTTGAATATTGCAGCTTTTTTCCATTCTACAAGTTGTGGTCTATGGGAGATAACTCCTATTTGTCAGTGTTTACAGATTGTAAGATTACAGTACAACGTTAATTGTTCGAATATTTATTCCTGTTTACCGTTCCTATATTTTTTTAACATACATCTCTGACACATATATGCTAACTCGGCTGGGACATATATACTTAATAAATAGAGATTTTATTCTGTTCTCATGAACTCTCTGAGTTGTTTTCTTGCATTTTATCATTGAAATGTACTGCATATATATATGCCACAGTTTATTAAAATCGTGGGAAAGAAATCAGCAAAAATAGTACTTTCGTTGAAATTACAAGCGTCTGGTCCGTCATTCATAACTCAGCCGTCGTCCATTAGAGAATATCCGCGTCCATAATCCACTGTTCATCTTCAATATGAGAGAAAAACTTTCTAATCATTTTCATTTCCTTCTTTAAATTTATAGGCAGACAAGAACTGGAACAACTGCGACCCAGTCAGAGTGAAAGAAGCCGTTTGGGGTGGACTTTGTCCTGCCTAGGGGAAGACACCTATTGTTTTTCAGCAATGTCCAAAACTGGAAACTGGGTTTCTATCTCTTGCAGGAAACAAGCCTATGTTTATGTATACTATGATTGTCTTTTTGAATTTGGTGCTAATACTGTTATATGAAATATGGAATAGATCTTTAGATTATGGACGCGAATATTCTTTAATGGACGAGGGCTGAATTATGAATGACGGACCAGACGCTTGTAATTTATCGACAAATCTCGTTATATGCAAATTTCCCATTTGTTCAATCTTTTCCGTCGGATAGCTTCCGAATGCCTCCATCAATCAACTTCTCATTTGTTGTTTATATTGCTCATGTCTAGGGGAAGACACCTATTGTTTTTAAGCTCTGTCCGAGACTGGAGATTTGTGTTTTATCTACATTTTCTGTTATGTGCAAATTTTCCATCTGGACCATACATACATGTATATGGTAAAGTGGCTGTCTCTGTTTGGGTACCAATTCCATATTCTTATTTGCATAGATAGCACACCAGTGATTGATTCACAGTTATGACTGTCAGAATAGCCTGAAGCCATTTGCAACTAAAGTACATTAAGTTCCTGGTAAAATTTGCATATAACAGAAAATGTGGATAAAACACGAAACAGTGGCCTTGCAGATTTTAAAGCCACTGACATAGATACATTACTTCAAGAACATCTCAGTGCCAAATCTAGGTTGGAGGTACAGGTCACAAGACAATGTGGTAGTTTTTGTTTTGTTTTTTGTTTTTGCTGATCCACCTAAAGGTGGGCAAAGTTAAAATTTAATTTCCGGGCAATAATTCCCTGAAAATTGAAAAGATTTTATCGAGCCCATAGCTTTAACTGTGGAAAGCTTAATACAGGGATCTGTTGATGACCGTGTCTCTGTTTCTGTCCCTAAATGTTGTTTTGGACTTGGAAATTTTTCCCTGTCCACAGCTTCTCGGCCCAACGATATGTCCCCTGAACTAAGCCCCGCTCGCCCCACCCTCCCCCAATTCTCATATATTTCGAGAGATTATATGGTGCTACGCTTATTACCCCTCAGCCGATAGGACTGCAGGGTCTTGTCGTTGCCATGTACGTACGTACGTCCGTCCGTCAACATGTGTTCTTGTCCGAACATGTGTTCATATCTCCAGATGTATGAAGTTGGACCTGACCAAACTCTGGTGAGGGCTTCCTGTATGGTGACTGATGACATGATTATGTTTTCAGATGGCTGTGATGATTTTTAATTATTTTTTTTATCGTTTATTGATGCTCACCTTGTGCACTGCTATCTATGCCCAACGGGAACCCTTGATTGTATGTTGCATTGTGACTTTTGAGGGTTCCCTGATTCCAAGAACCTCTGTGTAGCGGTTCATTCGCGATTTGGACCATCTGGAGATATGCCCATCGGGAACCTTTGGTTGTATGTTGCATTTCGACTCATGAGGGTTGTCGGATTCCAAGAAGCCCTGTGTAGCGGTCCATTCTAGATTCAGACCATCTGAGAATGGTTATCATTGGATGGAACCTCGAGGCTTTAAATTAATTCACAAAACTTGTTACTGCAGGCTCTGGTAGTTTAATCCCTCAGCAAGTAGGCCAGTAAAGGTCTGGAGGTTTAGCAGATTCGAGATGTGGCAGGGGCAGAGGCATCTAATTATTTTAGACCTGTATTCAAGAATATCTTTAAAGGTGAAATGCAAAGGTAATAAAAGTCAAAAAAAGCATTTCCCTTTCTTTTTTATGATGATAATAAATTATACAGCCATCAATGAACGAAATCTGGTGGTAAGTTTTATTCTTTAAAGAGAAATAAAACATGTGTATGATAAGCGGCTTGAAAACAGTGCATCGCTTATCTCCCCTTGATTCGGAGCTTTTCCACCAGAGGCTGTAACGTCATAGTTGAGCCACACTCAAAAAATGGCGGCTAACATGAATGTAGACAGCGACAGCGATGGGAAGGAATTTTCTTACACTTCTTCCTCTTCGTCTGAAGAGGAATTCACGGCAATGGTCAGTGCAGGGGTGCCCCTGCCTTACCAACACGAACCTATTGTGAACAAAGAACCAGCAGTCAACGATAGGATCAGCGACACTGTAGGGGCCGTGGGCGACAGTCAAACCGAGAGAATCGGAAATACAGATTTGTAAGTTCCGACTTTTTCTTTTATCCCCCGTAGCGAATGATGACCAACCTGTTAGTGCGTTTCAGTGAACGTGAATGACACAAGCAAGGGTTTAGTGAGCAAATAGCCTGGCTTATCTATTGTGAGCTATTTCCATACAATGCAATGCAGCTACATCATGTGGTGCAGACTGTGTCTGGTCCCACTGCTACGTCACGTATCGCAGCGCCCCCAGGGGGAAGTAATCATGTACGGATCGAAATTTCGTAAATAACAGCGTTACATTTTTTAGTTTTTAACTTTATTAGGCTTAAGCAAATGTTTTAAAACTGAAATGAGATTAGGGGCCGTTCCCATTTAACGTTCGTGTATCCATGGTTTAAACCATTTCGTTTAAACCATGCCACGAACGATTGGTGTATCGTTGGTTCGTTTTATCAAAAAAAAACATTGAAAAAATCATTGCGTTCGTTCGATGGTTTTCTGTAGAGTTTCCAGGGCTGCGACTTGCTGGAGAAAAAACGATCGAAAGTAGTTCCTCCTGAGTGACGTCACACTAAGACACGCCCACGCGCTGCTTAACTGACTGTAGCCCATGCTTGTAGGCCGTTAAACCGTCGATAACAGGCCTACCGGTATATACCAGGTACTATACCCGGTACCGTATTAAACTGAACACGGTGTGTGTGTGAATTCTGACGAGGATTATTAAATATAATCTATCATCGACTATTCAGTGTTGTAACCCAAACATTGGGACTGCTGATTTAACGATGAGAAGCCGTACACATGATCATTCTGTTCAGAATATTTCAACCTAACCACAAGTGAGAACCCATAGAGAGATTCATTTTATTCCGATAACTGGTATATAGTTTGTCTTATTTTCATGAATAGGCTGTCGGCATCAAAAAAATAAGATATGTAATGTTATTATTATTAACCCATGTGTGGCCCGATTGCTTTCTTATGGAACTACTTTGGTTACAGTTGGGAAATGCGTGTTAGTCAGTTGGTTTTCGTTTCTCTTAGTGTACTTTCAGATTGTTTTAATAGTGAGCTTTTCTTTCTATCTAAAAATGGCAATTGAAGCAAAATAGGTACTGTGGATATTTGTGAAAATAAAACAAGCTAACATGAAATGGTTAGGACAGGGATAAGACTGTTGCATTGAGAGTGACAAAGGATTATTATTTGTATAGAATGTATTGTTTGTTATAAATGAGAATGCAGATTATATAATTAGAAAGAATAAGAGAAAGTCTTATGATTAAACGAATCCGCGACAGTTCGACATTTCGGCACAAAGTGAAGAGTACGACATTTCGACACACGACATTTCGGTACTTTTTTTACATGCCAAATTATATTAAAAATTACAATTTTCTGATCTTTTTTAACATATTTTAACTTATAAACAGACCATTTTAAGGGTTACCAAGTTGTAAATTTTTTGGCTGCGAATATCAGCGACATTTCTTTAACTTTTTTCACATAAGCAGTTGGTTTTAGAAATGTTGTGAATTTCTTATAGAGCAAAAAGCAGTATAAATATTCTATCACCTCACCCATCAATCGCCATCAACATTAATATGTGAAAAAAAGTTGCCGAAATGTCGCGGATAATCGTGAGCAACTTGGTAATCCTTAAAACGGTATGTTTATATATGCTGAACAGATGTTAAAAAAAGAATGTGAAAGTCTTCACTTTTAGCGCAATTTGGTCTGACAAAAAGAGGTGCCGAAATGTTGTACCCTTCACTTTGCGGAAAAATGTCGCGTGCCGAAATGTCACTTGCCGAAATATCGCGTGCCGAAATGTCCTGACACCGATTAAACACGGATACAGTAACCGTCTTACTATCTGAACACTGAAATTAAATATTACATAATCCCGATATTGATTATCGGCCTGACATATAGTTTCAAGATCAAAACAAACACCCGGCCGCGGCACCGCACAACTCAGCCTAGCCAAGATTCACCAAAATTTCTTGTATTTTTGAAAGATTGATATTATTTGTATATAAATTCATTTAAAAAAATACGCTTGTTTAAGTATTATAGATTGATCCTACCTTGCAGCGATTTGTGAAGAATTGAATGCCTATTTTCGATGTCAACACAATTTAGTGTTATTCTTAAAATAAACATTTTCATTTCAAAGTTATTAATCATTTGAAATGCCATCATGCCATGTATTTTGCGATACATACTGAAAAATTAGAGTTCAAATAAGCGTGGCTTGATTTTTACAGCAAAATTTGTCTATCTGGCCTATGCATGTAACGGCTCACATGGCTCAGAGAAACGGAACATCGCCGAGCTCGGGCGCTGGTTGGCTAAACTGAGATATGACATATGCTCTCATAGTCAGATGGTCCAATGTGAAAGTTTAGCGCCCCGTAAACATTTTCTCCTGCATACGTACAACCATTTCTATTGCATAAATAGGACCACTGTGCATCTTTTCTGACCGGTTGTCAGCTTGCAGGTGTGTGCAGGAGTTGTCGGTGCGGGGATTTCGAATAAATTTGCCAAAAAACTACTAGTTTCACAAAATCATTCATAACTGTGATGCATGTTCACTCTGACTATCGCGTTATGCGTCTTTTCATAGCCACTAGGCGTGGTGAAAAGGTGTGAACAGTTCAGAGTGTTCTAATGTATCTACTGGATGCAATGTAAGAAAACGTTCAGAAAATGGAGATTTTTCCTGCAAGTTTGATTTTTCAAATTTTAGTAAATTTACTACAGTAGGATCTCTAAGCAACCAAACTATCTTATCAGGATATCTAAATTTGCGCAAACAAGTGCGCTTCCCCTCAAGAGTGGAATGATTGGACAATAGGTTCGTGTAACCGAGCAATGACTGAGAATATTACCCCACCCCCCATTTTCAAGAAATTGGTTAAATTTGAGCTTTTTGTGAAAGAGGCAGAACGGGACAAAATATTTGCGATGAATGTGATAAGATGGTAATCGCTAATCATTCTAATGTATTAAAACATTAGTGTTTCTAATAAAAAAGCTGCTAAACTTCATTTACCGGACATAAATTTAGCATTATCGGCCAATTTGTATGAGAAGATCCCACTTTCTAGGTGTGTCCTGACCCTACAGTAGCCTGAGTTTTACGTATATATGAGTATGCTAGCGCATCTTCATAGATGTGTACTAATGTACCTCAAAGCCAGTGTTTCGAAATCTTTCGAGAATATAACTTATGTATATCATCCCATGCATATTTCTCATCAGGGGTCACGCCTCAGTCAAGTATAGTTATCTATAGATGATACAAGTCTCGCAGGTGCCAATCGCGTCAGTATTCTGTTCGCCGTACAGTTATTAGTTCTTAGATTTCCGTAGGAGTTCTTTCAAATTCCGTCCTCTGCTGTATACACCGATCGGATGATGTTGGAATAGTCGGCTGGTTTTAGAGTCAGTCTGTATTATATGCCAGTATTTTTCAATAATTTTTATCAGCTGGCGTGATCCGGGTTGGAATGTTGTGATGAATCGCGTCGGCTTGACAAATACCGGTTGAGTCTGCTTGTGCTTGGTTCTGTGTAGAAGTTTCGATCTCTCAGAGTGTTCAACCTCCATGAGTGCTTTCTCGATTTCACTCTGTTGGTATCCCCTGAGTCTAAGTTTATTTTTGAAGACTAACTTTCTCGTAGAGCTATCCGCGCGACCTTGATTGAGATGATTAGTATCCTGATATTCTATAACAAACGCCGCATATCAACTGCTTCGTTCTAACTCATTATGGACAGAATGAAAAAAAGACGTTTATCTAGTAAACAGAGAAAACGCTACAAGAAGCAGACATATTAATTATGTCAATGTCAACCTCTCGAGATTGGCAATAGCCAAGACATATATTAGAAATAGCTCAAGTCTGATGTTAACAGATAATGATAATATTTGTTTGATATCCCGGGGATTATCATTCATTCCGACGACTAATATAAGAGAACGGGATATTGTAACAGGTTTCGGACGAATGACGAACGAGATGAGACGTACAAAGTTTTTCTCCGACTCACCATCAACGCGCTGGCAACATCATGCATTTTATGTTAAGTTGGAATTCGTGGCACCACTAGCCTCCAATAGCATTGAAGCTTACCTCTTAGCTACGAGACTTGGGCTATCGTCACACGCCAAAGAACCACACAAAGACAACCTGTCAAACGGCGAACGCCAATCATTCAATAAATTGACATCAGATAAATGTGATGTAATTATCACTTCTGCTGACAAGAATAATATAACTGTAATTCTTGACAAAAGTTTCTACACCAAGGAAGCAAATCGACAACAATATGACGGAATATACTACGTCGAGATTGAGTGTAGTAATGTAAAAGAGATGCATAGAAAGGTGCTAAACCTTGTATGCAAACTTAAAAAGGAAGAAGTGATGGGCAAGGACACCTACAAATACCTGTATGATCCGCTACTCAAGATTAAAATTCCCCACATGTATTTGCTACCTAAGATTCATCAAATCAAGCAAATCATGGAGAAACTCGGCCCGATTAATCCGGGCGACATATCCAATATATCTGTGCCGGGACGACCGATTATCTCGCAATGCGACTCGCCTACTTCGAAACTGGAGAGATACTTAGATTTCTTCCTGTTGCCTATTATTAAAAGGCAACATACCTATCTTGCGGATACTTCAAACTTCATTAATGAAATAGTATGCCCATCCCGAGCAGTGCTATCCTTGTTACATATATCACATCGCTTTACACTAATCTGAGTTTTAAAGAGATAGCCGCAGCCCTGAAGACTGATCTCACGACGAACAACGATATCGTATATGCCCTAAAACGTCCATCGACAGAGTTGCTGCTAGAAATAGCCAACCTTATCCTGACAGAAAACGAATTTGCATTTAATGGTAAATATTACCGGCAAAACGTGGGAGCACCAATGGGGGCAATTCCTTCACCTGAGTTATGTGATTCTGCTATTTATGGAGCGGTTCCCCTTGCAGCATAATATCCTGCTTCACAAGCGATACTGGGACGATGGCTATTGGATTTATAATGGTCCAGAAAAAGACGTACGAGACTTCTTTGAGATAGCAAATAATGCCCATCCTCTGTTAAAGTTTATTTTCGAGATATCGGACAGATCTATCAGGTTTCTGGATACCGTAAAATTTAAAGGGGAGAGATTTGAACGCAGTGGTATTCTGGACATCAAGTGTCACACCAAGGCAACCGAAGCATACCAGTACCTACACCGAGAATCGGCCCATCCACCCTCCTGCTTTATAAAAGGACAGGCAATTAGATGCGCAAGGAACTGCAACAATTTCAGTGACTTCTGCGAGAAAGCTAAAGTCTTCAAAAATAAAATTAGACTCAGGGGATACGAACAGAGTGAAATCGAGAAAGCACTAATGGAGGTTGAACGCTCTAAGAGATCGAAACTTCTACACAGAACCAAGCACAAGCAGACTCAGCCGGTATTTGTCAAGCCGACGCGATTCATCACAGCATTTCAACCCGCATCACGCCAGCTGATAAAAATTATAAAAAAATGGCATATAATACAGACTGACTCTAAAACCAGCCGACTATTCCAACATCATCCGATCGGTGTATACAGCAGAGGACGGAATTTGAAAGAACTCCTACGGAAATCTAAGATCTAATAGCTGTACGCCGAACAGAATGCTGACGCGATTGGCACCTGCGAGACTTGTATCATCTTAGATAACTATACTTGACTGAGGCATGACCCCTGATGAGAAATATTCCTGGGATGATATACATAAGTTATATTCTCGAAAGATTTCGAAACACTGGCTTTGAGGTACATTAGTACACATCTATGAAGATGCGCTAGCATACTCATATATACGTAAAACTCGGGCTACTGTAGGGTCAGGACACACCGAGAAAGTGGGATCTTCTCATACAAATTGGCCGATAATGCTAAATTTATGTCAGGTAAATGAAGTTTAGCAGCTTTTTTTTATTAGAAACACTAATGTGTTAATACATTAGAATGATTAGCGATTACCATCTATCACATTCATCGCAAATATTTTGTCCCGTTCTGCCTCTTTCACAAAAAGCTCAAATTTAACCAATTTCTTGAAAATGGGGGGTGGGGGTAATATTCTCAGTCATTGCTCGGCTACACGAACCTACTGTCCGATCATTCCAATTTTGAGGGGAAGCGCACTTGTTTGCGCAAATTTAGATATCCTGATAAGATAGTTTGGTTGCTTAGAGAACATACTGTAGTAAATTTACTAAAATTTGAAAAATCAAACATGCAGGAAAAATCTCCATTTTCTGAACGTTTTCTTACATTGCATCCAGTAGATACATTAGAACACTCTGAACTGTTCACACCTTTGAACCACACCTAGTGGCTATGAAAAGACGCATAACGCGATAGTCAGAGTGAACATGCATCACAGTTATGAATGATTTTGTGAAACTAGTAATCCTCGCACCGACAACTCATGCACACACCTGCAAGCTGACAACCGGTCAGAAAAGATGCACAGTGATCCTATTCATGCAATAGAAATGGTTGTACGTATGCAGGAGAAAATGTTTACGGGGCGCTAAACTAAGCCACTTTTTCACATTGGGCCATCTGACTATCACTGAAGAGAAAACCATGCATGAGAGGTGATGAAGTGTACGAGATTCTGCGAGTCTAGAATATAATTACATATGTTGTTCTGAAAGTATATCAGAATGGGAGAAAGTCTTTATTGATAAATATTTATTTGACAGCAGCTTGAGTTGATGCTTCGTTAGAGATTCTCCCGTTATTCAGACAAATGATGACATTGAAGACCACAGGATGGACTGGTAATTCGATTGAAATTGTAGTTTAAGGGCCGTTTCCCATACGGATTTCGCGGCCCATCAACTCAATGTTTTATTTACATTTCACGGTACATTTCTTACTTCATTTAAGATAAATAAACAAATTGCTTATGGATAACAACTTCTAGTTTATTCAGGACGACGTTTCGATACAGGTACTAGTATCGTTCTCAAGTCTCATTGACTTGAGAACGATACTAGTACCTGTATCGAAACGTCGTCCTGAATAAACTAGAAGTTGTTATCCATAAGCAATTTGTTTATTTATCTACTTCCCAACTTCTAAATGCCACTTAAGGAATTCATTTAAGATCTTTTGCAGCGCTAAATATTAAAAGAAATAATTAAATAATAGATAACAATGAGAGAGCAGGGCGATATAAATAGCAGTAAGGAAGAATCCGCTAATTCACTCGAAACCGCAGAATTTTAACGTTCGATTTAAGTTTTTGAGCACTCCATGTCAGCGTCCTCATGGACAAAGCAGTATCGTTGATAGTAAAACGTGTGTGACCGTAGGTCCAAAACTTCATTGCGCCCTGAATTGGGCGTTAAGCACTTTAATTATTTGATTAATTTGCTAGACACAGGAAATCAGCAACAAATAATACAAGGTAAGCATATTATTAAGGCACGCCTGCTAACAATGTTGTTTGAGTTTTTTCTTTCAAAGAAATTAACCCCTCCGACCCCTCCACTTCGCTGTTTTCTTAAGTCGACGGTTTTTCACAGACCGACTATGGTGTGTCGTGTGAATCATCAACTCCTCCAATATCCGAATGTCAAGCAGTCTTATAATCTCTTTCTTTGAACTTGTTTTGATTTGATATCTTTGGCAGCAGAGAATTCGTCTGCGGGAAGTTCATGTCGAGTTAATTTGGGAACAATCGGGCCTAACTGAGAAGAAAATGAATACAATAATATAGATTCATGGAAATAAATAAAAAAAACGTTAAAACTCTTAAATTCCAGTTAATAGACTTGCGTCCGGCTTACAATTATTGGAGGTCAATAGCCGAGTGAAATAAACATCACTAAGCCAGACTGAGTTGAATTTGCAATCAACGTCTCTAAGTACCACCCGACATGAAACTGATTGCTTCACACAGTGAAACTAGCAACGCGCTCCTCCAATGGCCGACATATACAAACAACTCTTTAACCGGAAGGTAAAGAATTCATATTATTTTCTGCGATTCAGTATCAACAGGTCATTTATGAAGGAAGGTGCACCTGTCGGTGTCATTAATACAAATGACATGTCGATTTCTTTCCAAACTCGACCGTGGTTCATGTCTTATTTCGCGTTATGACGTTAAACACTCTATGGTTGTCGGTTATGTTCTATGTATTCTGCAAAAGAGGCAAAGAATACCCTAAATATGTCATTTATTCCGCGTCGGACATAAAATCAATTATCCAGGTAAGAGAATATAATTCAAATATGTATTCATCAGAGATAAACGAAACGTTTTATTTCAATTGGATTAGGAAAACCTGAGGATATGGACATACCGATTAAACGTTCAATAGTATGGAACAAAGACGTTTCCGAAAAAAATCGTTGTCGGGATTCCATTTTGGCCGCGATATGCGTATACGACGAGCGGTTCCAAGATTTTGTGCCCGCACAACATTCCGATCGTCTGAGAAGCTACGAAACGGCCAAAGATACGGACATATAGAAACCTGGACCCCTTCCAGATTATCAATAAATTTCATGTCCATTTTGGAAACCGGGACATTTCGATCGAAATAGAACGGGCGGAAACCGGGAGGCGTCACCATGGGTCCCGGATCTGACCTCCCGGTTTCAGGCGAGAAATTTCTCGACCCATCTCGAAGGCATCGAGAAAGCACCTCGATTAATTGGACGTGACCCCTTATGGGGCCTTATAATTCACGCGCCATTCTTAACGTATTTAGTTCAAGAATTCAAATAAGACCGCTGTTACATGTAACACGCACGTTCGGCTGACTGTCGGTGGTGCCACTAATAATACAACCTGTAACTACTTTCCCGAAAGTCGTTCATTCCGAATTGGACAATATTTTCAGTAAGATCAGTAAGATTAATTTAGTTGCAACTGAAATAAAATATCACATTAGGTTAAAGTTACGGTAGAATTAAACACAACAAACGACAACAAACTTAACAAAATGCCAAACTATACCCAAATATGCACCCTTAAATTAAATATAGTTAAAAATATTATGGACAAACATCAATAAAGATTCAGACAATAAAATGCTAACACAATGCTGCTTTTAATTATTTGTCATCTGTCAAAAAATGCATGTACATGCTAAAACGCATATTACAAATTGTTAATAGAGGAAGAAATAAATATAAAAATGAAGATTTCTTTTTGGGAAGGAGCCTTGAAGGAATTACGGAGCTTATGAATTTGGTAATATAGCGACCATCGAAAGATAGATATTCAACAGTATAATAAATGATATCGCGGCGCTTGTGGGATTCGGGGCTGGTGTATCGTTTGTTCCTACACGTACATATAGCTATCAATATAATAGACTCTCTATATAATACAAATTCAGATAACAATCAATAATGCGATCAGGGATTGGCAAAGAGATAGCATTTAGCCATTTAGGACGAACCGAAATTCAGTGTCTGACGCGATGGTATCGGCTCAAACCGGGGCAAAAACCTCGGCTCAAACCGGGGCAAAAACCTGTGCATTACTTTTTGTCTTCTAATTATGTAGCTGAACTTCAACATCTAGTTACACGTAAAAGTAATTTACTGCCTGTCCAAACGTCGGAGAATTCGGCATTAAATTAACGGATTCTTTTCTTAGTGCCCACGGAGATTGCGTTATCAGGTTGGATAATGCGAACATCACGTGATTGTATTATTGCGCCTTCGTTTTCCAGCGAACGATCGAACGATGGCAAACAAAGAAGGGAAAAAACGCAATGGTTTTCTGTAAAACGAACGACTTCGCTCACTGGCGAACGAACCAATGCGTTGAATGGTTTTTTCAATGGTTTTCCACGAAAATCAAAACGATGGGTGTAGAACGACTTGGGGTTTTTTCAGCGATTTAAACGAACGAAGCAAAAACGTTAATTGGGAACGCTACCTTAATATAAACATTATTTCTCCAATCTTACTGCAAATATCAAGTGATTTAGACGAACCTTTGCATTTCATCTTTAATGTGAATACAAACTTTTTTTACTGCTTCTCTATTGAAACCATGATTCCCAGTTGCTTCTCAACTCACACATTCGCGGCATGTCTCGATACGGATTAGAGAGAGAGAGAGAATTAAGGTTTAACGTCGCGTTCAGCAATATTTCAGCTATATAGCGACGATCAAACAAAATTCCATGTATTCTAGTCACTAACTCAGTAAATTAATGCGTTAAAACAGGTACAGACATTAAAATTTGTATAACAAACCGATCTCTCTCAAATAATCTAAAATAAATCTTATTTTACCCGGCTAAAAAGATCTTCCAGCGTAGCTGCTCGATAAAAAGTATCTCTTACAAATTTAAAATCTATGCAGTCTATGAGAATATGTTTGTGAAAGTGCAAAAAGGAAGGGGAAATTCGGCCCGTTGAATGACTCCATTTCATTGTCCATGCCCCCCATTGGGGTTTTGACTTGTCCATCCAGTCGACCCAAATTTGTTAGCAGGATTACAAAGAAAATATTTAACATAAACTAAAATTTTCTACATCCGGTCATGCTCTCCAGTTGATGACGTGATCGTGTTGTATTTTTTGCATTTTCATGGACTTTTTCGATTTAATTTTTGGGACGTTGAATGTTTTTTAAGTCCTCCTTAGCAGGGACACTCGCTTCTTCAAGAACCAGCCTTGGCATAGAAATTCCCAGAGGTTGCCCGAGCTGACGCTCACAATAACAGCGCTCTTTGCAGAAAGTCTTTCCGAGGCATTATCCTGTATTATTAATTGATTGTGTATGTTATTATACGAGAAAACGATCAGCCTATATCATCTCAAGCAACCACCCATATTGGCCGAACCGGTATTGGCCGAGTTCAACCAGTATTGGTCAAAACGGGAGTTTCAGCTGCATATATGTACTCTACAGTCAGCGGCAATCGCACTACACACATGCTGTTTCTCCAACAGACCACAGCTTCGGTGAAAGTCATTTCATTTCGCTTCAATGAAATTCCTCACAGAACTGTGTTTCTTTGTGTTTTAGCGTGCATAGACTCCAATGATATTGTAGAATTGTCAATTAATGAAAATGTTATGAATCGTTCAAATTCTTATTGCCCGAAGGCCAAAGCAAATACGAATATGAACAATTAATAACATATCATTAATGTACGATTCGAATATAGTGTATCAGCATTAGCGATCTATATTGTCATGATACAGCATGCAGTGAAAATAAGCTTAACCTTGATTAAAACAAGCTTTGCTTTTGCAATGCTTTGACTTGCCTTAAGTTTCGATTCAGACAAAGCACGGCTTGAGCAAAAACGCATATAAATCCCTGTCGCGATCGTTTACCAAGTAGAGCACCCACCACAGTGCGTAACGGTTAGTTGGATTCGGGAAATATATATCTGCCTTAATAACACAACTCAACCGAACAAATTGTGGCAGTGCTTAATGAAGCAATGCTCATCAGAGTAAATGAAGTGTTCTGACAGATCAAGGATATATTTTTTGTCCTGTGTAATAACTATCACCAGTGGGTTAAAAATCGATAAAAGATGAGAGTGGAACAATACTCTATAACGATGCCATTTATATGACGTTCAAGCTCAGACCACTGACCCGATATTTCGAGATAATGCCTCATCGACATCAAGGCCAATAAGACATCAAATAATTCTACATCCCTGGTTTAATCGGACAAGACATGAGATAAACAAATCTCTTGTTTGATTAAGGTCCATTGATCTAATAGCCAACTCTCCTGGGATAAATTAAATGTATTGATTCTGTCTCGGGGAATTGATCTCCCTTATTTCATATCCTTTTGAATGATTTGTTATCAAAGACTTGCTAAAAAGCAGGAAGAGAGAGAAAATTAGGGTTTAACGTCACGTTCAACTGCATTCATTCCATGAGAACATTGGCACTCGCTTTCAATGAATACCACCGCTTGGAAGCACCGTATTCTTTTAGTTTATGCCCAAAACATTTCCATTATTTTCAAACTATGAACTATATATTTGCTTCGGATAATATCTGTCTCATCGCCAATGGTGAACCTTCACTGAATTTGAAAGAAACTATAGTACAGACTGGTTCAAGGTTTCAGACCACCAAAAGGAAAAATAGTCCCGATGACGTCATCTCTGCCAAAGACCACACGTTTCTCAATCTTTTTTCACCTTCGCTGCAACGAATAATCAAAGGCCGGTTATACGGCTGGCAAGTATGGAATTTGTTCTATTCAACTGCAATTTTGCTTTCAATTCACTGGTCGGCTTCTCCGGGAAACTATTTGCGAATCCTGAGCACTGCTTTCAATAGGCAGTAAAAAAAGGAAAAATCGTCACTTCATTTGTACACGCCCGCATAGTTTCAAATTTTGACGACCGACACCTGTCAAGAAGATGAACCGCTAGATTTAATTAAGGAATCAACCCGGTACAGTTTTTTTGATACTGCCCAACGTGTAAATCTTTTGGTGTTCTGATGCCTGAAATGTCAGTGTAAATGGAGAACTTAATCGCTAGGATGGTAACTTTAACCGTCCCCAGTGGGCTGCACAAGGCTCTATTCTGAAAAATTCAACTCGGACAATTGTGGTGAAGTAATAGATAAGCGATTGATTATATTGAGTTGATTTTGTTTGATCGTCGCTATATAGCTGAAATATTGCTGAATGCGACGTTGAACCTTAATTCTCTTCTCTCCTTATATTGAGTTGTTGAATAGAAGAATATTTGACTTTTTACTGCCAAAGGAGAGTGGAAAGAGAATTCGGGAATCCCTTTTGTCCAAACAGTACAAAGATAACTGAATTACTAACAATAACCTTCGCTGAGATGAATTTATAATGTGCGACATATGGCTTTGAATATGCATGTTAACTGGATGTAAGCATTCCACCGTTAACGTTTTACACAACTTTTTCTTTTGAAAGAAATCTGGTGGGGAGATAAATTATATGAATTGGCTATTTTGGGCATTTCATTTGAGAACTGTTAGAGATTTGAGAGTGAGGGATGAAAAAGATAAAATATTATCTATCCTGAAAATAACTGGGGAAATCACAACCATCCTTGAGTATATTAGCCTAGCAAGATGTGTACCGAAAACAGATACGAAGGAGACGAATCGGAATTAAATTTGAGGAATTAATGATCATGAACTGTATAGGACTTGGATTATAGATTCCAAACCCGTCCGATTCCGGACGAATGAGAGACACACTAATCAGACCTAAGTCACATCATACTAATTGATCCGGAAGAAACTGTTGGCTGACAGGCTGAATATTTATTCTCTCCCAACACCCGACAATACAAGTGTTATTAGAGAACCGAAGTGAGGTGAATCCCCGAGGCAATTACAGGCCATGTTATTTGATTAAATTTCCTGGAAAAACGTCTGAGAGCATTTAAATACTCAGAGGGGATCGGACCAACAATGCCAAGATTCGAACTGATATTCCATCGATTAACTCTGTGTTTTAGTTTAACCCAACCTGGCCTAATGCCCCCCCCCCCCTCCTCTATCAAACTTTCTGCGCTATGTCCGGAACGACAAAAAATGGAGAACTGAAATTCCTTCCGTGACTTTATCGTTCATCTTATGAGCGTGCTAGCTCTCAGCTCAGGACACCATACATGCTATTCTCTATTCAACCAGTTCCCCGCTTCCACCCCTAAATAAGGCACGAAGACTTCTTGGGACTGCCGCATTATACATTCACAAGTCACATAGA
>JAVTVY010052637.1:0-26475 GCA_036873755.1 Hanleya hanleyi
CTAACCATGCTATTGGGTTTAACCAATACTAGCACAGCATCCGATCTCCAAAAACTGAACCTGGAAAACGGGTCAATCCGCACTGAAAATCACGATTAATGAGTATGAAGAGGAACTAATATATCCAGTAAATGCATAAAGGGCTTATAACAAACCGCCCTCTGGAGATAAACTGAAAAAGAGAAAACTCAATCACTGCTTGGTTGTAGCCATTTCAAATTAGCTTAAGAAACTAATAGCTGCAGCAGGAATAGACACAAGTCACTACAAGGCTCATTCGACCAGGTCGGCATCTACATCAAACGTAAAAGAACAGGGTGCAACAGCCTTGAACATTGTAAAATGTGCAAATTGGTCACAAGCAAAAACATTTAAGAAATTTTAAGAAAGTATTCTCAAACCGATGGCTACAACGAACATGAGGGTGAGACTCACAAAACCCCTCGGCTTCCCCAAACAAATGAGAAATATGCTGTGAATGTGTAATATTTTATGGCTATACAAATCATCCAGAATTGTTCTTTTTAGAGAATATAATAAATTCTGCAGATATAATAGCTACATTCAAGAATGTATATCGCAAAATCATATCTAGTTTAATACACAAATAGGGTCATAACTCTGTAAAATACGGGCCGAGATGAATAATTTTTTGAAGGCTTATATATAAGTATATATATCACAAAATCAGAGATAACTGCAACCTACGAGAGAAGAAAAAGTGCTTTCTTCGCAGATTCATGTGCCTGAACTTGGGCATTGGCCATATGGAAGCCTGGGCAATCCTGATACGTTACCATGGTTATTATCGGACTGGAGTTTATTCATAGATTGATACTACATGTATCCAAATTGACGCATGTTCTCATGAACATTCTCATTGAATATTTATTTTGATCTCGTACAGGATTCGATTTTATACAGATTTGGATTCATTTACGTGCGATTCATTATTCGCGTTTCACACATTGTATTACGCGTTTCATTACTAAATAATGGGTTATTATTGATTTAAAACAGTTTTGTCTTGATTATATTTCACCATTCAGAAAGAAGGGCGTGATCACATCCACTCTCGCGCGTTTTCGGGAGGCTTTGAAGGGTTTGATCACTTGTTTCTCTCAAAGCTACGAAGAAGAATACATACTTAAACCTTACTTCAGTTTTACTCATACAATGATATTTTCATTCCGTGTGGTAAGCACACTTATAAAATTCCTAATTTTACCAGACCAGACCCCATCATCAATAAATGGCGATGACATTACCTCGTCACCATTTTTCCTCACCAATAAATGGCAACGACAGGGAGTCGTCACTGATGAATGGCGATGGGGCATCGCCATTTTTCTGGCAGTGAACACAGGTGGGTACTGAACAAGCAAATAAGACAGGGAATAACACCGAAACAAAACCCCTGAAATCAGTTATAATTTTGCATTAAATGGCAGTTCCCATTGCGATTATGTCACAACTAGCGGCTGACACAACCGACCACAAACCTTTGAGAATTCGTCAGGGGATCAATAGCATTGTTCTTAGTAGCTATGTTCCTTTCAATATTTTGTGTCCTGTTGATCAAAGATTGAATTGCTTCTCAAGTTGGAGGCTTGCGTTTACTTTTTTTTGTGAGTATATACAGAATTTAGTCTTGGACATTATACCGTGACAAGTTATATGATCCATGATTTAACCAAGACAGTCGGATGGTATTGAAGCAGGGGGGCCTCGTTATCTCCCAGGAGCACAGCCTGTTTCGACAGTCCCACTGTGTTTATGCTGTTGATATTTGTTTCACCTATAACCAGACTTGGAAGAGAGTCTTTAGTTGGCTTGCATATCTACATGCCCAGAAAACACAAGATATAGTTTGTTTTTCTTTCTCACGAAAAGTATCTATTTATTTCTTTCCCTTTTGAAGGCAAGGACCTATTGTCAGTCAAATTATAACATAACAAGAACGAATGTTATCTCCACTGTAATATTTTTTTCAAAAGCTGTAACTTTATAAGGACACAAGGTACGGAGATATTTGAAGGACATGCAGTAAATTTAATATAGGATATACTGTAACTTTGTTTCAGTTTTACTAAATGCATTTTGATAGACACGTTTCGGGTGTCGAGATTTGTCTCCAATTCCATCTGATTTTTTTATACGAACTTCGTCCTGGGATGATTTTACCAGTAATCGGTACATGAATTTTGAAGAAACTTGGATGCATACAGTTATTTGAAGTATTGAGCTTCCTTTTGCATAATGCGGATATTGTTTAATATTGGTTTTTTGATTCATGTCATTGATTCTTTTACCATGTTTGTATCATCAATCGTAACTGAGAGTGGTACACTCTTGATATGTTTTAAATATTATGATTAGGTGTGGTGCGATTACGTGCGATGAGATATAAATAAAAATCGTACTACCACTGTTACTAAATGCATTCTCAATCGACGTTGTTAAAGACCTTTCGAAGTCGACGAGAACTAAAAGGCGTGGTATTTTGTTTACCTCTGCACAAATCATAATATCATAGCTAATTAATGTTACATGCCCGATAACACCCTCCCTTACATAAATGCATTTTGTCTTTCATCAACCCTACCTGGCCTGGGGGTGGAGGTGGAGGCACTTTTCTCACCTTCCTCCCCTCTGTTGTTTTTTTACTCCTGTCTTCGGAACGACAAAAAAGGAGAGCTGAGACTTCATAGATTATTATATTGTGGTCATTCTGAACCTATTTGCATGTACCTCCGACCAGAAGATCATACGTATATTTAAAAAGGCGGCCATGTGGGGTACCAGAAAAGTGATATTTTCGTCATATTTCTTCAAAATTTGTGCTTTTCTGCATGGAAAAGTGGGAAAGCCCATTTTATTTCATATCAGATTAATTACTAATTTATCATGCAGTTTTAGGGAAGAATATACATAAATAAAAAAATCAGAAAATCTGACTGACAATTCGACCAAAAAAATACCTTTATTGAAAATGACGTCACTGTGATGTCATAATGGTGACCATCTTGGATTTCCTTGTAGAGCTCGACACAAAGATATAGTGTTGTGATCTTCAGCCCTCTAGCCCTAGGAATAGCGAAACCTTCCGCTCCCCCCTCAATGTCGTTGTTTAGAAGATTTCCTTGCTTTGGACAAGCCCCATATGTAAAATACTGTGAAGTGTATCCGCAGTTAACGCATATGAAGGATTTACCGAAATGAAACATCAATTTGTATCATTTTTCATGATTTTATCATATTTATCACAATAACAAAATCTTATGTCCTCAAGTCAATTCAAGACAGACGTTCGCCATTTTGACATGGCTAGCCTTATATGGCCTGGGTGATTTGGGGTTTACTGCGCACTTGGGGTGGTCCGGTTGGAGGGGAGAAGGCGAAAAGAGCCTCCCGTATATATTTTCGCTATCCCTAAGGCTAGAGTGCTGAACTTATCACACTCTATCTCTCGGCCAAGCTCTACGAGAAAATGTAAAAAAAATCTAAGATAGCCGCCATGATGACGTCACAGCGACGTCCTTTTCATGAAAGGTATTTTCGGACGATTTTTTAAATTTATGTGTTATCTCAAAAAAACTGCATGATAAATTAGTAAAAAAATAATTTGATGTGAAATAAAATAGCCTTTATGCACTTTTCCTCGCCGAGAAGCAAACATTTTGAAAAAAAATGACGAAAAAAAAATTCTGGCATACCCCACGTCGTCGCCATTTTGAATTTTGCGCATGATCCTCTGCTTGGAAGATTATGCAAATAGGTTCAAAATGACCCCAATATGATAAACTACAAAATCGGGGAGTGTCAGCTCTCAAGTTACTTTCATTATGGAGATCGGAGTACAACAAACCAACCGGGAGCGGAAAGTGCCCCCGCTCAGGCCAGACAGGTCTAACTATTTCTTTCTGGACCGGGATCTTCCAGAACGATTGCACACGACGAGAACGTATCCTGGCTAGTAGCATTTCCAGGTGAGAGAAACAATTATAACTATCATAGCTGTAGACGGACTTGATAAATGGAGAGTGATTAAATTCAGTGAAGCAGTTTAGTTATATATTACAATCGCAGTAAGTGGTTATTAGCACTCAATCTGTGCAAATAAACAGTCATTGGAAGCATGACCAATACTTAAATCTTGGAAGCGAACTGAATAGTGCTTGTAATTCATTATGTGCTCATTTCAAATAAACGATAGCGCTGAAAACTGTTGACGACTTCTCTCAATAAGACATTGATTTTATTAGCAAATTTGTTTTATTACGATTTTCCTAACAATGTGTCACATGGCAGTGTGACTAACGTCACAGGATCTACGAAGTAGGGTAGGCATTAGGACTCAGACGCGCACTAAACTCTTGAAAATCCCCCCGACCCAAGTTGAAATCCTGCCTACATTAAGATGGGCACAGCCCAAGTCAGAATCACCAGTGATTTTCATCAAAAATTACCATTAGTTTTCATCAAAAGTAAATCAGCTCAAAACTTGCTGGTAACAGTCCCCTACTGTACATTCATGCAAAAAATCAAGGTTCTAATGTCAACGGTTCTCCTTATTTTGCCGACGAAATGATTCGGATGGACTCACTGACTACCGGACAATTTGCAGATGATAGCCTGCGTCGTAGGAAAATAACGTTCGACCTGGTTGCCAAACAAACACAGCAACCGCTACGTGAGAATGTTACTTGGTCCAGGACAATAATGGTAAATCATAGTGTAGCATGTATATGTCTTTTATACTAGTATGTCGTTCCATGGTTGTTAGGGATTATGTTACAGGAAATACATAGCAAGTGCCAGATCCGACATTCGATATTTAGCCCTCGTCCTTCAAAAAATTTCTGCATCAATAAATGAGATACCTATTTCGTATGAAAGTTAGCACCAATTTCAAATGTGTATGAAGGCAAATAATAAAAGCACAAGATGGTTTCTGACAAGGGAGAAGCTGTCAACAGTAATCCACACAGAATGGCACAAAATGTCCATACCGGTACTAAACACCTCTGATGATGATGCCTTCGAATGTTCCTTGAATAAAGGTCATGAGCCACGTGGTGGCCAATGCGGATATGCAGGGTATGGCTATGGTCGCCCCAGACGTGTCACACAGCGAGAGAGCCATGAATACATCTCCTTTCCTCTTGAAACGATCTACCAAATGCCCACCTGGGCCCTTGGTTGCGGAGTGGTCTAAGGCGCTTCGCTGGTAACTGCTAGCGTCACACCGCTGAAACGGCACTGGTTCGAGCCCAGCTGGTCCATATGTGAAAGTTTGTCAGTTACTTGCCGACGGGCGGTGGTTCTCTCCGGGTACTCCGGCTTGCTGCACCAACCAAACTGACTGTCACCATATGAGTGAAATAACCTTGACTGTATGTCTAGCATTTGGAATTTAATCCGCTTTCAGCTGTAGTTCCACATAAGCTAAGCTAAAAACACAGCAAATGTCTTAACATTCATAGTTTGAGAATGGTAGTCACTGCTAGAAAAAGCTCTAGAACTAGGATTCGGCTCGTACTGGAATGACACTAAAATCTGTAAAGCACACGGATGGATACATGCCAGTATTAGATGCAAGGGGTAAGGGGCATCACATTCGTCAGACCTGCACATAGGGTTGAAGTCGTTCTTTTATTAAACTTGTCTAGTGAATAATGTTTGTTGGACCCTGGATACGGCCTCTGTGGGTTCTTTGAGAGGAAGATTCATTCTCAGCTCCAAATATTTGAATGTTGGTCTAGTCAGCTTCGCGAACAGACATGAGTGAAATATTATTAACTACTTGTCAGTAAAGAAAATGAACGTCAACAAAGGAATTCGACAAGTATATTTTGAACGCAATCACCAGATACCATTTACGACATTTGATAGAAAAGGCAACAATGATTTTGCCATGATGCAATATTCTTTCTCGTATGCTTATCTTCGGGAAATATGTCCTTTCTAATTTGCTAATCAGAAAAAATGTCTCATATAGGTTGAACTTTAAGCGCCGGACTTTTTTCCTATCGGACATTCTTTTTTTTAACCGGCATTCGGAATTACCTCTCTGTTATATAACCCAGTACATGTCAGTGTACCTCAGTCATTCAGGACTTCTTTCCTCAGCTAGCTTTTCCCATTTTGTTCATAAGCCTCGTTTTCGTCGTAGTCTTTGTGCGGGAGTCCCAGTTGAGTTAAGATAAAAACTTATCTATCGCAAGATGTTTCGAAGCTGCACAATCAAACGCAACTCACAATGGTGGTGAAAAAAGAATCCTTCGTACCGCACAGGCCAATATCCTGACAGCATCATAGTCATTTCCATCATTTGTTGGAAAGTGATTAAGCATGTTACCGTTAGATTAAAAACACGGCTCAATCATGCCAATACAACAAAATCTAGCCAGACAAACAATTAACATAATAAAAACGCTATTTCTTTTGTCAAACTCGATTTCGTCATCAAAGTAACTTTCACATGGAGCCTATTTGATTGGGCAACTCTGAGGCAAATTATGACAAAGGGCCTGTTCGCCTGTACCCAAAACAGAAACAGCAAAATTCTTGGACAGGGAGCCAAAATTTCGGAGATGGTCAAAACCAAGAATAGGGGCAAATGTCAGAAATCAAATTCCGTGTGACCAAACAGCACATTTTTTGAGAGACAGTACCGTGGCAATGGGCCCTCCAATGTAACCGGGGTTTTCACGTCGGATGCCTGGCAAAAATGTGTACAACCAAACAACAAAACGAGAATAGACTCGAAATGTCCTCAGTATGATAAGCTATGGAGTCAGGGTGTGTTGTTCCGAAGGGTTAAAAAGTGTAGTAGTCGGCGCCTTTATGCCTCTTTCCTGCCCGCCCAGGCATAGTAGTATCATTCAAAGAGATAACGCAATGTATAGACAATTAATCATATTTGGCCTCCTCCTGATCAGCCAAACCCTGTCCTTATGTGAACAATAAGTGCTTACACTTTGTGCATTCATTTCCTAACTTCTGAGTGGATACCGCTACCTAATGATGTTAACTGTTGATCCCCAACCTTTAGAAATGAGGAATTATCTCGATCAGGGTAAACTGGTTAATCAGTTAAATTAACAAATCCTGCCGGTGTATTTTTCATATAATAATTCGTCACTCGGGAACCATCAAATGTGAAAATATTATCATAGGAACATTCTAATTCGATTGAGGCATTTACGATCTCAGGAATCAGAATTGTCAAGAGTAAGGTTCTTTCATCATTTGTTTGTCGATTAGCTCATTTTCGACTTGTCCGCATTTGTTTTCGTTTTGATAAAGCGAGGCCCCTTCGATAGGTTCAGAATGTTTGAAGCTTGTGTTCATCGACGCGTTTCCAACATAATTTGAACGTACTCGCTTAAAATACAAGTAGACTTTTATTTGGCGAAAAATTCGTGGGGAAAGTGATCAATGGCTGGAGTCCAACAATTGATCTCGCAGTTAAAAACAAGTGTATGACTGAGACGTTAAAATATACAGTTCAGGTCCCTGTGCGCTAAAAATAGTTTTAGGGCGCTAAAATTATTTTTAGATAAAAACAATCAGTGTGCTTCACCTGCCTCTATCTGACCTCCATTTTTAATGCTCGATCCCCGATATAATTGACGTTAATACTTTAATAGACAAAGATTTCTCCTAGCGCAGCGGCAGGTATATTGACGCATCATGACTCCCTGTGTGTATTTGAGATTCGTATATTTTTTTCACGCCTATGCCTACAGCATTGAAACTATTTTTAGTCAAGGATAACAATACCATTATTCGTCTTAAAGTTACAAAATTATCAGCAATTTGAGACGTATAGTCCTTCTTGGAACAGTAGGATGATTTATAGTATTGCCGCCTACTAAACGTTCTAGCCTATCTCCGAAACAACACAAAATTGAGACCTAACATCGCGTGAGATTATAGACTATCATATTGGGACAATATCTAGCCTATTTGCTTACCCTTTCGAGCAGAGAATCAGGGATAACTTTGAAATGGCGTCGACGAGGCTCAATTTCACCAACAGGGATCACTTCGGGTGAAAATAGCCTCTCCCTCGGACATTAGAGATAACAAGATGCAATGTCTCTGGTATTCGAGATTGCAGGAGGATGAGACTGAATCTTTGCGTTTTCATCGTTTTCTAATAAGCTTTTGGCTTTGTTATGTACAAAAGTACCCAGAAGTAATTTATGTCATACCAATAATTATTTCCTAATTTACTATTCAGTTTTTCGGAAGCATAAATGAATCAAATGAAATATCTGACCAGAAGAATCGACAAAGGGTCAATGAAGATTGCAGAGTTGAACATCCATTTCTTAACTAAATGTCGTGACAACAACCTGACTCCCAAGTTCGTAAGATGAAAGGACTTGAACTCAAAACGCCCGAACTTGAGAAGCAAATACCATAGAATCGACAAATTAATGCATTAATATCCGTGAGGGGAACAGGGTATGAAAAATCGCAGACCTCAGTGTATAAAATATCAACCCAGAAGCGTTGTGCTCCAAATGGTCTTCATTTGACTGACCTGTTTATAATTACTGTTACACTCAAAGACATACGCTTTCCAGTTCGATGACAATCCCTGATTGGGGGGAAAAATTGTTTTGTCACGGTCGCATTCTAATACCACTCCTAACACCGAATACGCAGGAATCGTAACATCTTAGTTATGTCTTTTTTCAACGCCGTCCTAAATTCTTCCAGACGTCCAGCATAAATGAATATATTCACAGCCGTATTCATATGCAGTAAAAGTCTTGCACTGGCCCTGTAAGTAAAACGGTTGTGTAGAAATATGGAAACCATTAACATAAGTTGACAAAACAGTCGTTTATAAGGCATAAGAAGTGTGAATATGAAATATTTTAAACATATATTGGCCAAGAAAATTGGTGAGTTATAAGTACTTTTATCTCATTCCAACACGCTGCTGTACCGCTTTCAGATGTCTCCCATAAAAAAACTGTCCTCTGTCCTATGCGTTAACCTAGGACATATTGCCGTATACCCGGACTTGGCAAAATTCAAGTTAATCCTTTAACAAGCTGAACCGATATCACCAGTAGATGCGTTGAGGCATCGAGATGCATACGCGGCTCACAGTGATTCGTTACTCACTATCTCTCCTATCTCTGTATCATGGAACAGTTTTTTTTAACTATTGATAACTGGTGTAAATATGGATCAAATTATCCCTCTATTAAAAGAAAGAACCATTGGAAAAGAGAGTGGACGAACGATTCGCTGCAACCCATGCGCCAATGCACTTGTTGGGACTACTGGCGAGATTTTGAAAGATTAACTTCAATTTTGTGTGAGTGTGGCATTTGCATTGCAGGCTAAACTCTCACCAACTGTCACTAAAGAAAAACATAGTAGAAGATGGCATTGCTCTTGAACGTTACCACCTTCAATCAGAAACATTGGTAGTTTCTCCGATATTTTTATTTATAATAACATTACGATCATGTCCTGTGTACTCAAAGAAAAATTGACAATCCGAGAGATCACAGCTGTGAAATAACTTCACGTTTGTCGTGATATGACGTTAGCATAACACCACAAGTTACCCACCTAATGTATTCGCTGACTTCACAGGACTCACAGGCCAAGCTAACGATTCCAAACAAACAAAACGGAGTCCAACCCATCGCGAAAAATCCTAAAAGTATTGTGACCATCTTTGTCGATTTTCTCGCTCGGTTCAGAGCCTGCTTCCTGTCGGACTCGGTCCCCCTGGTCGACAGCGTTTCTAGTGCTGCGATTACTTTTGCCTGCAAGATATACATATATAAATATTAATAACTGTTTTTAATCCCCATGTGGCTTTGTTAATTGCTTATTTGCCTTTCTGTACTGGTTGTACGTCTAAGTCTGATAAGAGTGCCGAAAGGTACACAGTTGTAATGGTATATCTCTTACCGCCTACCACATTTGGCAAGCGTGCACAAACAATCGTTGAAAGGAATCCTCCGAGAGCCAGAATGCGTTACAACATCTCATGTGTGTAGTCCAGCATTTCCAAGGAAATAACCGATAATACGTAGGCGCCTGTTTTCCGTGAGTAATTTCCGCCCTTCGTAATCGAAATACCTCAACAATAGCGCAGCATTATCATGACCAGCTTGAAGCAAACTTAGGTTGAAGTATGAAAAACACAGGCCATTGCTTACAGGAGAGATGTGTTGAACTATTTATATTAGTCCGGTGGCTTACGGTCAAGATCGTGACTGACTGGAATAAAGCACCATATTTTGCAGAGAGGCTCATTTGGGCATAAGGAATGATCTCAGAAGGGGTGCCCATTTCTACAGGAGGTGGAAGGCCCTTAATTCGCATAAATCCAATATGGCCGCCATAATACATACAGTAGCCTCCTGTTAGCGACTATTTGACAGCTTGAATCGCCTTTTTACACGAAACTGGTTTTCTACGAGCCTGACTGACTCAATAAGAAAATAATAACGATAATTGGAAACTTTATTACCCGTTGAATATACAACATGGCCGCCAGAGCGTCACTAATAATGGTATTATTACTATACACATGTATGTGTGTTTGTATATATGCTAATATATATATCATAATATTTACGCGAACGTCCGCCGTGAGTTGTATTTGAAGTATTTGGGGGAAAATTCCAAACGCGACGTGCAACGGACGTTCGCGTCCCGTCCTCGTCGCCGTCTCTCATTAACATCCCTGCCTCCATTAGCGGAAGTTGACTTTACTATGTTGCTATGGCGTATGGGGGAAAAACCCACGTACGCACGGTTCATTTTGAATCCGGCGGAACAACTCATTCAGTTTTGCACATGAACCACCATTTAGGTGGCCGAAATACACAGGGAGCATGTGGGCATGGAGAATGTGTGAAACAGATTATGTGTGGATTGTGCAGGAAATTTGATAAAATCACCACCTGTGACTCGCTCGTTGCAAGAGCAATTATCGACTACTTCCATATATGCCTCAGTAATTAAATTCACATGTCTGTCGCACAATTGCCCCACATTTGTCAGAGATGTTGTAGGGCGCCTCACATCACAGGAGTCCTCATAGCCTCGAATGGAGGAATGGAATGGAAATCTATATACAGTGAATGCCTCAAGCGGTTGATTATTTTCTTATTCCTTAACAAACAATTAAAAAAGAATAGTTTCATACATATACTTGTGTTTTTTTTGGTAAAGAAAAAAGACGCCAGATGTATTAACAATATATTTGTATATCAATATACATTTTAGTGAAACCTCTGACCGGAGAGTGACCAGAATCGATTACTTATTAGTATCCTCCAACCTTGAAGAGCTGCAGTGATTCAGGGGGAGATCAACGAGAACCGCTCCGAATAATAAAGAAACATGAAAGCAGTGAAAATGTGAAATGAGGTCTGATGTCTAACGTGCTAATACCAATGTAAGAATGGGCGATGATGGAATACCAACCTGGAGGAGTTTTCATTTAATATTTTCGTTTTGTCTATTATTTAAGTTATTGTCAAAAGAAGTGGAATTTTTTACAATCGCTGCCCTAAGCACAATAATTATCCTGAGTGGCTAGAATGGACTGGAATAAGCATTCCCATATTCAATATCTCCATATTGATGTATGATTAAATTATACATAATTCTTCATAATGAATCTTTAATTATGTTCAGATATTGGCAAAATAGCTTACATGATTTTCATTCTTAATTCGTCGAGTCAACGTCCACGAGAGAACAATTACCTGAAAGTAGTTCGACTTAATTAGTTAATGAATTGATGTATATGATGAGTAGCCCTATATCTGCCCTATTAATCTATTTGAAGCACAAGATCGTGAAGATAAAACGATATCTGATCAAAGTGACTCTCTGTTTATGAAACATCGCAAACAATCTCGGGCATTTCGATTGAAGAAATACATCTGCGAAAAATCAAACTGAATTGTATATTAAACCATATTGATGTTCGGTGTTGTACGGACTGAAGATCTGAACGAATAATCAGAATGTAGTAGGCTCATTAGTTAACCCGAAGGGTGAAAAAATAGCTTGACATGAAACCGGTTTGGTTCTATATGGAACCATTTTCATCACGCGAGTTTGGGTTTATATCAATCTGCATGTACGTTTTAGCAGCGGAAATGAGTATTAAAGTGAAGTATCGGGGTTGAATGTTATCTCCCGCATATCATATCCTAAGCCCTGACATGGGACGGTATACCGCATGATATAGAGCCTGAGGGTTTGAAGGTATCTCATCAATAAACCGATTTGTACAATAAAGTATGATCTCATCCGATGATAATTTAGAGGATACGTATACTCTTGATTCATACCGTATGCTGACCACGCAAGAGTAAACCACAGCGGGGAGTAAAAGATCCTGACCATGGTGTTATACCAGATGCAAATTAAGTAGAAACGCGTGTCATTAGATTAGACTAGCTAGACGGCTCTCATAAGTAACTACCCTGAGGTAGATTTACTTGTTTCAAGTTTCACACACCGTTACGATATTTGACACTCAAGAAAATATGCCTTTACCATCTCGCGTAATCATTCATCTGCTATGCAAAACCCTGCTATCGTAGACGCTAAATTAGACAAAGAGTTGTCGAAAGGTCGAGTTGCTGGTCCCTTCAAACGCCTGCTTTCGACAATAAGGTTTGCTAAAAATTAGGCTTAGTCCCCGGAAAGAAACCTAATTTTAGGGGCTGTTGATGGTCGAGCTCTCTAAGGCTTTCATGTGTGAAAGTTTGCCAGTTACTTGCCGAAGGGCCGGAGGTGCACGCTTAAAACTAAAGTGTTGAAACTTACTCGTAAAGTGTTGAAATAACCCTTTAAGTGTGTCCACAGGGACTGCTCTTTAAGTGTTGTCCCTGTGGACACACTTAAAGGGTTATTTCTAATACTGTTTGGGTGATACACAATTTACCCTGGAAAATCTGCCTTGTCTATTAACGGTGCGATTCAACAGGACCTGATATGTTGAATACGTAGACATTAGATATCACTAGTTCAAAACACGGCCACTAAAGCTTGATGGCAAAAATCTATTTAGATGATGCCTTCCGCATTTATGTATCGGTGTCTCTCGATGGGATGCTCTACATCCTGTAAGATATACAAGAGTTCAAATCATTCTCTGCAATCGGTTATGGCTACAAAATTCGGCATATCAGAGGTCATCCACATACTGGACGACTTCATGTTCGTAGGTGCAAATGGCGCCAGCCACTGTTCTATAGCTCTCAACACTTTCACTTACTTGTGTGAGTATTTGAGCATTCCAATCAAACATGCTAAGACCTACTACCCATCAACTACTATGGTTATGCATGGGATTCATCTGGACTCCAGAACTATGAAAGCATCATTTCCAGGAGACAAAATTCATAAACTAAAAAGCATGCTGGGTGAATTCTCGCGCCGCACAAAGGTAAGACTTGTGAAACTGCAGTCTCTCATTGGCTCGCACAATTTTGCCTGTAAAGTCGTTGTGCTCGGCAGGGCATTTCTCAGCTGCCTGATAGAATTTAACAAAAGTTGTATCACAGGCTCACCATCACATTTGCTTGAATAAAGCTAGAGCCTATGTTAATACCTGGCTTGTATTCCTGGAGTCTTTCAACTGAAATTAATTTTCTTTCTCCAAATTGGGTATCCAATTTCAACGCTGCTGGTATCTTGAGTTTGGCGACTGTTTTCGGATCCTCGTGGATAGACCAAGAATGACCAGCACATTTTACCCATATCACGGTCAAGCAGTGCTTGCCGTGGAAATTTGGGGCCATAAACTGGCAAATCATAACCTCTCTTTCTTTGTGATAATATGACCGTGGTTGAAGTCAGTGCGTCAGTTAGTTGCCTACCTTCGAAATGACATTCTGTTCAGATCAAAACATATTTCGGAACAATCTTATTTCTGACAAACTCTCGCAGTTACAATTTCAGGAAGCGCTGTCTCTAGCCCCTTGACTCAATCGCTCGTCGCACCCAATACCCTGTCTGTTGTTCTTCTGACGCCGTCCCTCGCTGAATCTTAATTGAAAGTATACAAGCGCGCATGACATGTATATAGAAATTTCTTCATTAACACTGGCCAGTGTGCCAGTAAGGTATTCCTCATCTCATCGTCACAGTTGGTTTCCGTCAAAGCATTCTTGCATTTCAACAAGTATGCACCCTCAATAGCTTATACATTCGTATCGGCTATCAGTTATGCGCACAATTTCGCTGCGGTACACGATCCTGCGCAGTTATTCCTTGCCAAAAAGCTACTTTCGGGCATGTCAAAATTACACGGCCGGATACCAGATTGCCCATAACTAAGGATATCCCCTATAAGATATTTTATGCTATACCCCACATTGTTTCCATGTAATCCTTTTACGAGCAATGATCTTGGTATCATGGCATCCTTACACGTTAGTGAATTGACAGATCGTTCAGAACAAGACTGCAATAGCAATGTTCTTTCATACAACGATGTCTCTGTCTCCGCCCAATCTGGCCGGTTACAAAGCATGCACATTATTATCCGCTACTTCAAGCACAACATATCCCATAAACCAGTTCATTTGTTTATACTGATAATATTAGATATTGTCCAGTTCTAGCAATCCGTGCTTATTTTCGGTTACATATTTCACATCCGAGGCCGGGGCCCTGTTTCAGAGGATGCGACCGTTTTTGCTGCCTATTTCTCAGCTCATGTTAAAAACGGAAGTAGTATACAAAGGCTAAATTCGGTCGAATGCTCCCCACTGCGCATGCGCAGAACCTGGTGTGACGTCATAAGTGTAGGTTTTGGGGCGGTATTGGGGCGGTGTGCGCATGTGTGATGTGTGGGAGGTGGGTACAAGATGGCCGCCATGTGGGAGGTGGGTACAAGATGGCCGCCAAGATGTGGGAGGTGGGTACAAGATGGCCGCCAAGATGTGGGAGGTGGGTACAAGATGGCCGCCAAGATGTGGGAGGTGGGTACAAGATGGCCGCCATGTGGGAGGTGGGTAAAAGATGGCCGCCATGTGGGAGGTGGGTACAAGATGGCCGCCATGTGGGAGGTGGGAAAAGATGGCCGCCAGTAGTAAAATGTATAAAAGGAGTTGATTTTTAGGGAAAGGATGTATTCAATCTGACTTACCTGACCTGACTTGATCAGCCAGCCAGCCAGCCTGCCAACCAGTCCTCCTGCCTGCCTAGCCGCTTGTAATAAGACGAAAAGCATGAGACGTGGAGAAGATTTTCCCTTTGATCCAGCAGTACCTCCGGTTGAAGTCTTGCCTGAAGATGAGCGTGTCAGGGACATTTATCAACGTCACTGGGCTACCATACGCCATTGTTTCCACCGTGACCGTCGTCTATTGGACTTGTATAATTTTCGGTTGGAGGACCTCACGTATCTTCCTATTTACGCCGACAACATTTTTAAAGATCAGGTCACTGCCTTCAAATTGAATGTGACATTTGGGTATATCTTACGGCACAAAAAGACGGACCAGCTGCGGTATTTCTATCCGAGTAACAATTCGTATGTGTTTGACCAGCCATTCACCATCACGGATGCCATTTCTCTGGAGCCGGTGGTCGAGCAACTCACTACATTAGACCCGTTGGAGTGGGCCCGCCTGCAACGTCCCAATACCCAATGGTTGGTGCAAATGGTGACTAACGTCACATTTTTCGTCACGAAAATGAGAGATCATCCTATCGGAGCTCCTGTACTACTGCCTCCGTGGTTGCTTCATCGACACGGCCTGTATGCATTAACATCAGGGAGTCATGGGCCCTACAAAGACCGGAAATGTCTGTTTCGATGTTTGGCCGTGCATGTGGACGAGTGTGACCCCAAGTGTTGTGACACAGTGGCCGATGGCTATTGGGAAGAATATTTAGAGCAGCAAGACATGGATAAGCGGCACTTCCGAGGTGTCCCCTTCAAGCATTTGGATGACGTGGAGTCCCTGTTTCATATTAATATCTTTGTCTATCGATTACGACGGGAGGATGACGATACATTTGTGGCTGAATTGGTTCGGCGATCCACAGAACGGTATGCTGCTACCATGAAAGTCAATGTGTTCGACCACAATGGCATGAGTCATTTTTCGCTGATCTCCAATATGAGCCAGTACGCTCAGTCTTTCAGTTGTGCCCAATGCCATCGGGTGTTTAAAGAATCGTCCAAATTACATCGCCACGAGAAAATCTGTGACAACAGTGTGAAGCGAGTCTATCCGGGTGGAGTGTATCATAATACGCCTACTATTTTCCAGGAACTGGCCGATGAGGGACTCATCATACCGGAAGAGGACCGTTATTTCCCCTACCGGGCGTGTTATGATTTCGAGGCCCTGTTGGAGCCCATGGACCTGTTTTCTGCCAAAACACAGTGGACGCAGCGCCATATTCCTCTGAGTGTCAGTATTTCCAGCAACGTACCTGGCTATGACGCTGCTCCGGTGTGTTTCGTGTCCACGGGGAACTCCCATGAGTTGATTACCCGCATGATGGAGTATTTAGAGCAAGTCAGTGCGGCTAGTACGGCATTGTTGGTGGTGAAGTTTCAGCACGTCCTGGACCAACTGGACGACCGCATTCCTGTACCGGGTGTAGCGTTCAGCGATGATGAAGAGTCCGAGTCCGAGTGTGAGTCGGAGTCCCTGCAGTCGCAGCCTGTGCAGTCGCAGGATGTTCCTCTACCGAAACCGTATGCGGAGAAATTGAAGTTACGGTTCCTACAATACCTAAGTCAGTTACCGGTGCTCGGCTTCAACTCGGGGCGTTACGATCTGAACATGGTGAAGGAATTTCTCTACCCTTACTTGGCCCAGTCCGATACCCTCAAGTCGGTGATCAAGAAGATCAACAACCACATGGCCCTCACTACTACATCACTGCATTTCCTGGACGTGCGCAACTACCTAGCTCCTAATTGTAGCTATGATCAGTGGGTCAAGGCCTATAACTGTGCACAAACCAAAGGGAGGTTCCCTTACACGTATATATCATCGCTCGACCGTTTGCAGGAAACACAGTTGCCATCTCGGCACGCCTTCTTTGATGATTTGAAGCAAGTGGAATGTCCGGAAGACACGTACCGTGAACTACAGCAGGTATGGAACGATGAACATATGCAGACCTTGGAAGATTTCCTCATATGGTACAACAACCTAGATGTGGTTCCTTTCCTAGAGGCGGCCGAGAAAATGGTGCAACTTTTTCAACGCCAAATGCACGTGGACATCTTTAAAGAGTGCTTAAGTTTACCGGGGCTGGCCCTTCGCCATTTGTTTCAAGAGTGTTCCACTTACTTTTCGCTGGTACAACAGAAAGATGCGGACATGCATAATTGTCTGAAAGATAACATTGTGGGCGGGCCCAGTCTTATTTTTCACCGCTACCACGAGAAGGATGTCACGACTCTCCCCAGTGGAAAACCCGTTGCCAAAATCATTGGCTTTGATGCTAATGCCCTCTACCTGTGGTCACTCGCCCAACCCATGCCCAGTGGTCATTATACACGTTGGTTGGCGGAAGGACGTCATTTTACACCCCAACGGTTGCCTCACAAACATCTTGCCGACCAGTGGTTGGAGTGGGAAGCCTATCGACGGGGTATTTATATACGACACCAGACCAACGCCACTGAGAAGCGGATAGGCGATCGGCGTCTCCCCGTCGATGGGTTTGCCCTTGTACAAGGAACACCCACTGTTTTCCAGTTTTATGGCTGTTACTGGCACGGCCACGAATGTCATTTCAGCGCGGGTCGTTTTAATGAGCGACGCGGGAAAACACCCTTAGAATTACGGGAGGAAGTAGTGGCCAACGGAGATTATGTGAAAGAGCGAGGCTACCATTTGATTGAAATGTGGGAGTGTGAATTTCACACTATGTGCCAGGCCCGGCCCCATTTACAACGGTTCCTAAAAGAGCGTGAGTACCCGTTGAGTCGTCGGCGACTGCTGAGTCTGCCACAGATGTTGCACGCCATTCGTTCGGGGCAGCTCTACGGTTTTGTAGAATGCGACCTGCATGTTCCCGACACTCTCAAGCCCCTCTTCGCCCAGTGTCCGCCTATCTTCAAGAATACGCTGGTGGGTCGGGATGATATTGGGGAGACCATGCGCACCTACGCAGAGCAACACGAGTGTTTACCTCAACCACGCCGCATGTTGATTGGAAGTATGTGGGCGGACAAAATCTTGCTGGGCACCCCCTTACTGCAGTGGTACATGAAGCACGGTTTGGAAATTACTCATATCTATCAAGTCATCCAGTATGTCCCCGAGGCTTGTTTTGCGGAGAATGCCGAGCTCGTCACGGCGGCCCGTCGTCAAGGTGATGAATACCCCAGTCAGGCCATCATGGCTGAATGTTGGAAACTCACTGGCAATGGTTATTATGGAAAAACGGTAACCAACCAGGATAAGCACGTCAACGTGAACATTTGTACGACTGCCCAAGCCTGCAAAAAAGTCAATTCTCCTCTGTTTCGATCCGTGGAGGTCATCGATGACGACACCTATGAAGTCACTTCAGCTAAGAAGACTATCCGGTACAATTTACCCCTGCAGATTGGATGTATGGTCTATCACGTGGCCAAGCTGAGGATGTTGCAGTTTCTCTACGACTTCATGGGTGTCTATTTTAATTCCTCAGACTGGCAGTTGATGGAGATGGACACAGATTCGGCCTACATGGCCGTCTCCAACGCCGATTGGGAGTCCCTGGTGAAACCCGAGTTACGGGAACAATATGAAGCGGATCGGGACCTGTGGCTACCTCGACGCGACCACTACACCTACGACAAGCGGACGCCGGGTCTGTTTAAACTCGAGTGGAGTGGAGATGCCATGATCGCCCTGTCGTCCAAGACGTACTATTGTTACGGAGGAGATGGAAACAACAAGTTTAGTTGTAAAGGCGTCAACCGACGTGACCCTGCCATCGACAAAGATCTCTACCTGGGTGTATTGCAGAGCCAGGCCAGTGCCAGTGGGACCAACCGAGGATTCCGGGTGGTGGACCACCAGATGCGCACCTATATCCAGCAACGAGACGCCTTTACTTTCTTTTATCCGAAACGGAAAGTATTGGCCGACGGTGTGAGCACTACCTACTTGGACTTGTAAAAAATGTGGAACACTAATAACTGTGGAGTCACGAGTTATAAAAACTGTAAAAGTCGGGATGGCCGAGTGGTCTAAGGCGCCGGTATTAAGTGCCGGTGGGGTGATACCCTGCGTAGGTTCAAATCCTACTCCTGACAAAACTTTTTTTATATATACTACTACTATTCTATGTGTGTACATACCCCTACTATTTGTATTCTATAGTTGTATAACTCCTTGCTTGTTGACTTAAATAAAAAAAAAAGAAAGTCAAAACCCATCCTTGTGTTTTTTCATCATCATTTTTATTCAACGTCAGAACAACAACGTCATAACGATAATAATAATAAAACAAGATGCGCGCGCGCATTAAGTTAACCAGAGAAATGGAGCATGCACATTAAAACGAGAGGCCGTCCAGTCATAGACGAGGACATCCCGGTCTTCGGCTTGACAATAATCATCAAACATATGTACAATGGTAGGCAGTGAATGTCCTCTACTCCGGTGAGTAAGATAAAACACACAGTACTGTCCGCACACACTACTCAAGGGGCCTTGTAATCTTTGCGTATTCCAACGCCACTCTGTCGTAGAGACGTCCATGAATTTCACCAAATCGGCATGGAGGGGTGCAAGTCCGTAGGAATCAAAGTATTCGCCTTGGCCTTGGGTGTCCACGTACACCGCTATCCAATGTTCACCGGGTCGACTCTTTGTGTCTGTATTCAAGATGTAGGCTGCTGGGGTAGTGGAGTGAGTGGGAAACACATTGCGTGGAAACACACCTCGAAAGGGGATCTTGGGATCTCGCTGGAGTATGCTCATCAGCTGCTCTGTATCCATCTTAGGTGGGAAAGTCACACAGCACGTTTCTTTGGTGATCCACGCTGATGACGTTATCAAACTCGGCGTAGCAAATCACGTTAATGGTGTCGGGTACAGGGATGGAGAAACGCAGTTCCAACCGTAGGTTTCCTTTCTTGAGCAAAGCCAGTTGATGATCGTGTTCCAAGGTGGGGGTGAGGTCAAAGGCGAACAATGTGTATCCCTTCATAAAGTCGTCTCGACTGATGGTATTGCCTTCGTCCTGGTTGTTTTGTCCTGTAGCTGTAAACAGGTTCAGGTAGGTCCGCACATAGTTTCCCTTAGTAAAGTCCGGTTGTAAGGGTCGGGCTGGAATTTGATGGCCGGCCACGTGCAGTGCCACAAAGTTAATGTTGAAATGTTTAAAATTGAACGGATTCTCAGCCCAATTTCCATTGAATGCGGTGTTGGTCACACACGCCAGGGTAAGACGTTTAGGCAGATCCCCTAGAAATAAATTTTCACGATTGGCCATCATCGTACCTGTGGGCACAGAGAACACCTTGGTCTGTACGCGTCGGATGGGGTACATGGCTGGTTTTTTCGCTAAGGCTTCCATGTGACCCAGCAACACACCCTGTTGCAAATCTACCGTACGGACAAACAGGGCTGCATCTTCAATGACGATCTGGTAATCGATATCGCCCTCGCCACCGCACATTAAGGCGAACTTAGGTAAGGACCGGATCAACTTGATCTTGATGGATACACCGTTCATCATGTAGCGGTCTTGCATGAACAGATCGGCGTGCAGTCGTCCCATCATATCGATGGACTTGCTTTTGGCTGCCAGTTTTTTGCGTGACTCGAACCCAGCATTGCCACCGGTTATGTTGGTCAGGTATCCGGGTCTATCCCTGAAGTACAGCTCAGCTTGTAAGTGTGATTCTTTGGCATCAATACCGTACGACAACATCGTCTCCATGTAGGCTCGGTACGGGTACGTATTGGTGGACGTACTGATGAGTTTATCGTTCAGACCTATATCCACCTGTTGGAACAAGGAGTGCAGCCAAAGATTCACCGGGCCTACTGGCGCATCGACCGCTATGTCCGTCCCGTCCCTATTCGTTATTTTGGCTTTCACGTACAAGTAGGTGTGGGCTAAATCCAGGTAGGCCGTATCTTTGTTTTCAATGGTAAATTCTACGGGCCCCACCCCCGTCAGGCTAGCCAGGGGTCGATGTTCTACCCAACGTCCTTCGCCTACACTCGTTTGGGTGGGTGGAGTAGTCCACAAATCCAATTCACTGTTGGTAGACGGACACGACTCGGAGTGAATGTAGGCCATTATGCGAAGATGTCTCTCCTACTAGTACGTCTCTTCTTTTTCTTCTTCTTCTTCTGGGGCTTAGTCCTTCTCCTCTGGGGTGTTGGACGTTGAATGAATGGGGGTCGTGTGGGTCTTTGTCTTTTAAGGGCTTTGGCGATCAAAACGCTGCCTGCTTCTTTAGCCCGGCGTTTCAAAGCTTGTCGGGGTGCTGTGCCTTCCATCACATCACCGGCCACGCGTAATCCACTGCGTACCGCTTGTTTTCCCACCGCTTTCACACCCCGTGTCACCATGGGTAAAAACGTTTTCATAATGCTGCCCAGGATGTTCCCCAATCCGTGACCGCGTTGCATGCGTGCCCCGCTAAACACGGGCAAGTTTCCTCCCGTTTGTTTCTTGTAGTAGTCGACATAGCTGGGCGTATGGCACTGGTAAGGCACGTACATTATACGAAGTGAGGAGAGCGAGCTTGTCGGAAAGCAAGTGTCAGCACCACTTTTCCTCGTTCGAATGGGATCGGACGTCCTCTGTCATCTCTTATATCCACCGTGATCGTGCTGATATCGATATGGCGTACGGGCAGGTACATGATATGGTTGAAACTCTCGGTGGCTTGTTCACCATACGTCTTGGTAATGGGCACCACCCGTAACAGAGGTGTGTTCACATCACCCACAATATGGCTGTCCACGGCATCCGAGTAGACGTACAGTGCGTACATACCTACTTTCATATCCATCAAATAATCCCCCTCGACAATGGTGGCTCCCTTGTAGACGGAGTAAGGCATCCTTAACATTTCCTGTAGCATAGGACTGAGTTTCACATTCGCGTTAGCGGTCAGCATGATAGAGCTCTTGTCGTTGTGTACGTCGACATCGAACAATATCTCGCTCCTGATGTGCAAGGATATCAGGTGTGTTGTAGCACCCGTGCTGAACTTTAGGGCCTTGTACTCCATCAAGCCATTCAGAGCCTGTATGAACGTCTGCGGTGTATCGTATTGGCCTTGGGGGAGAATGAGTTTGTAGACTTTATCTTCGTAGGTCACTTCGTACCATACTTCTCCGTCTTGTACATTGTACCATGAATAAGGGTATTGAATATCCACCAGTCCACATTCCCAGCGTCCCGGTAAATGTAACGGTTGGGGTAATTGCGTGACATACTGGGTCAAGGTGTTCTCAGGAAACACGTCGAATGAGCTATTACTGGGCAACGTCATGTAAAACATGACGACGACGACTGAACTTTCGGGCTTCTGCACCGGGCTTTAATAGGGCTCCCAGGCCTTGGGTGCCACTCGGCGTTGTGGCGGTGACTTCATACGTGTCCGTCGTCGTCGTGGTTGTAGTGTGGTCGGTATAGGGGAGGCATAGGGATGAAAAGAACGATCCCGCCGTACGGGTGTTGTGGGTGGCGTGTGCGGTTGCCATTCACCACGTTCCCAGGTATGGGGGACACGTCCAGCAGGGGCTTGCATCCACTTCCAGCGTTCCCTATTGCCTATCAATTCTTGAGGGGTGTGTATGTCTTTTAACGCCTGAGCAAAGGCTTCCCAGCCCGGTGGATTAGAGTGTTTGCGAGAACGCACCATATCGTTGATTAAATCCGTCATATGAGACCCCGGCACCACTTGGTTGCGAATCAGTAGGTGTCCTTCCGCATTCCAACCCATATCGGCATTCTGTTTCACCCGATCCAACAATAAACGGGCCCTGGTCTTGTAGGCTTTAGGCACACTGGCCAATACTTCCTGTTCCAGCTCAGGTGAAGCCGAGGATGACGGTGGTGGTCGTGGTGGCAGAGATGAGGCTGGGATGGGGGGCGTAGTGGTGGTGGGTAGTGTACTACTACTACTAGTACTACTTCCTCTATATTGATCCATAAACGTCTGGTACCGGTTCAGCGTATGATGGTAGAGTTGAATTTTCTCGTGATCGGGCAATGGACGTTGCAGTATACTATTCATTTCTTCATCCAAAGACTGGAGTTTTTGCACGGTGGCCGGGATGGGATAGGGAGATTGTAAACTCTGTAACAGTCGAGGTTCGACCAGCATCATTTTTTTCGTATGTTCCATGGTGTTAGCGTCCTCCTCCCAAGATGGAGCCGAGTAATGGGCCTAGTACCGTAGCGGCTAAGGGCGCGAGAAGTGCGCCGAGAAATCCACCTCGCTGTAACACTTGTTTCTTCTGCTTGACACTACTCCTCGTCTTCTTGACCAGCGTTCGGAGACCCGCCTTGTGCCGTTGCAATTTCCCTTTCTGCACAGGACTGAGTGGAACATTGCCTTTTAATACATTATGGGCCACTTCACACAAACACCGGATGAGATCGGGCTCCGCGCCGCGCACCAGGGCCCGCCCCACTTCCGGAGGCGCGCTGCGGAGTACGCGCAATGCCGCGGCGTGCTTGCGTAGGCGTGCAGACATGATGCTTGAATGAAGGCTCCAGTGCGTGGTCTTCTTCTTTTATCCTCCTCCTCCTCCTTCGCCTCACTCATTTGGGGGTGTACACCGTCTGTAGTTCACCGGGAAAAATGAGGGTGCGTAATCGCAGAGGTGAGGGCGTATCTTGTTTCAAGTCAATGAGGAGATAGCCGTGAGCAGGTTGAGTGGCATCTTGAAAGGCTTCTCGTACAAAGGCCGTGTTCTTAGGGTACATCTGTTGAGCGAGGTGGGTAATTTGTGATGCGTCTCTGGGGTTTTTGAATAACACCACATACTGAGCATTCAAACTAATGTTCCGGTGTTCTTTGTTTTTACTGAAAAGATTCTGTACAATGTAAATGATGCTCAATCGACGATGATGGCTGCCTTTGGTAAAGAGACGGGTAATTCGACCGTCCGTTTCCGCCATGAGATCGTCTACCACCACTAAGGTGTCTGGGGGTATGTCTTCAGGGGGTAAACCTTCCACTAAGGTAAGTCCTGGGATACGGGCCAGTGCCTCGTACGCGGGCTGCCAAGCGCCATAACACCACAGGATACGAGCTACAGGCGGTGAAATCAGGGCGGCTCCATGTTGGATGAGACGTTGAACAAAATGTGATTTTCCAGATCCCGTCGGGCCAGCGATGAGACACGTGAAGGGATGCTGCCATCGTGGGTCCATCGTTTATTTTTTTTTTTTTTTTATTTGGTGATTTGCGCTCGACGGTTAGAAGCCCACCCGCGTTGTCGGGGATCCCACCGGGGATCGTAGTCGATTGGATACCGTTGTGGGGGTAAAGGGCGTGATGCACGGGGATCCACTGCAAATAGGTTGAGCAGCGTGTTGGTGGTACTAGGTGTGGGTGGTGATGAGGTGGAAGCGCTTCTCAGGGATGACGGCGTAGGATGACGTCCTGACGTGGTTGGAGTAATACGGGACGTCGTGGTGGATAGGTCGATGGTGCGGGCCAAGGGTAATGGAGTGGTGGTGGTGATGATGGCTGGAGTAGCCGGTGGTGTGGTCTGGGTTGATACGTGGCGCACTCTTGACGTCTTGGGTGGCCGTGACGTGGTCGTCGAAGTGATGGGGGGTGATGATGATGGAGAACGCGGCGTGTTCAAAAAGGCTAACACGGTCGACAAATCGTAGAATACCCCTGTAAATAGCGTACCCACAAGCACTATGACACACACGAGAGTACCCACTTGTCCTTTTCGAGATTGTAACACTACGGGCAGCCGTGCTCTATCCATGGTACCATCCTCTATACTGAAGCCGGGTGGTACTAGCAGTTCGAATTTATAGGCGTTTCATGTCACGGCCAGACACCCAGGAATTAAAGGAACGAGGCCATCCTTGCCATTTGACGAAATGAAAGGGGATGCCCCGTCGACGTTCCGTTTTCAAAATCTTTTCCACCGTGTAGTAATCTTTCGGTGTTTTCACTATGGGTTGTAATTCTGTCTCGTAAAACGTGCCTTGCAGTTTCTCGCCTTGTAGATCTTCCAGTTCATAGACGTGGGGTTGTCGTGGTTTATGGCGTACGATGACAAAGTGTTCGTCACTCCAGTTGGGTAAATAGCCTTTCTCAAATTGTCCTTTCACTTTACTGATCCGTACCGTATCGCCCCGTTTGTACCGGGGGGCCGTCAAGGGTGGACTGGATGATGATGAGTACAGCGTAGTACGTACTTGATGTTCGTTGCGTTCTGTCACATCGCGGGGCGCGCGTTGGATACTGCGATGATAAGCCCGATTGTAGCCTTGCACCAGTTGAGGTAAGACATCCAGGTAGCGTCGGGTATTCTTGGCTGTAAAATACTTATACATACGCCCTTTGAACGTACGATTGAAACGTTCCAACACCGAAGCTTTCGTCTCGTTGTACGTATGAAAGAAAAATACCTTCTTTTTCTTAAGAAAGGCTTGAAAGGGTCGATTGAGAAATTCTGTCCCTTCATCGGTTTGTAAATAAAGAGGTTTGCGTCCTGTCTTGAAAATCTGCTGGAATGCCCGTATCAAATTCTCACCTGTTTTGGTACGAACGGACAGGACCCAGGCATATTTCGATAAAATATCAATACACGTCAATAGGTACCGGTATCCATCATTTTGAGGTGCAAATCGACTCATGTCCACCAAATCCGATTGCCATTGCGCGTCAATGCCTCCCACGATGACTCGGTTCCGGTGAAAATGACGTCGGGCAGCTCGATGCAAACTGTAGGTATCTTGAGTTTTTAACCAGGCTCGAATTTCACTTCGACTAATACCTTGGGTCGCTCGAGTCAAGGCTCCCACACCACTATAGGCAGCGGCACTGGTGGGGTTGTAATACAACTCAGTTAATACTTTGTTAATAGACGTCGCCCTTTTCTCCGACTGCCGCATCATGCACTTTTTTCCCTTCGTCCGTCACAGGTGAGTCGATCTCTTCGTTGGCCACAGGTGAGTCGATTTCTTCCCAGGGTGAGTTCGCTCCCGTCCCATGTGAGTCGACCTCTTCCCAGGGTAGTACTGGCCTTCTATCCGCTCTGCATTGTTTACATATAGACCTTTTTTCTTGTCCGGCTGTAGGTTTACAGAAAGAAAATTGCGCCTTATGTAGTCTTTCATGGGGTTCAGCGAGCGCCTCTTCTATAGTCCGAACCCACGCTAATTGCTCCGGTGTTCGAGTGTCGGGTGACATTAATTGGTCGACAATAGGCATTATTTTCTTCAAGGCTGCCCACACAGAGAGTGTTAGGGTGATACTGC
>JAVTVY010052638.1:0-26887 GCA_036873755.1 Hanleya hanleyi
TTTCACTTCCTGAAATAGAAATGTTAGAGAATTTACTTATACACGAGACTGAGGCAGTATCAAACTTACTTCCCATTGGCAAATTCCTGCATAACAGACTTTGAACTGGTGAAGGTTAAAATTGGAAGAAGAGCAAATGGAAGCTGTAGACTCATTAAGACGTTGAGTAGATCATTCAGCCCTGTCAGATCTTTTATCCCACGGTACACAGCCACAAATAATGTTGGCATGATGGCCACTGACCGCGTGACTAATATAATCTGCCATTTTTTCCATTTCAAATCAAGAAATCCCTGAAAAAAGAGAATAGAATTAGAAATTGAAATTTGTGATGGTTAGCGATTAAGCTGAAGTTTCACAAACATTGAAAACATGCTGCATGGTCACCAAAGGCAGGAAGGAACACAATCTCTCATTTCTTCCATTTTAAGTCAAGAAATCCCTGAAATCATATATGATAAACTTACATTTGCAATATTTGTACAAGGTTCCAGAGAACTGCATGTGTCAGTTTATACAGGACCCAATATAACTATGCTAGTTTATACAGGGTTCAGAGAGCTGTGTCATACAGGAGTCCAAAGAACTGTCTGCTTATCATGTTAAAACAGGGTTCCAGAGCACTGTGTCAGTTTATACAGGGTTCAGAGCACTGTATCAGTTTATACAGGGTTCAGAGAGCTGTGTCAGTTTATACAGGGTTCAGAGAGCTGTGTCATACAGGAGTCCAAAGAACTGTCTGCTTATCATGTTAAAACAGGGTTCCAGAGCACTGTGTCAGTTTATACAGGGTTCAGAGCACTGTATCAGTTTATACAGGGTTCAGAGAGCTGTGTCAGTTTATACAGGGTTCAGAGAGCTGTGTCATACAGGAGTCCAAAGAACTGTCTGCTTATGTTAAAACAGGGTTCCAGAGCACTGTGTCAGTTTATACAGGGTTCAGAGCACTGTATCAGTTTATACAGGGTTCAGAGAGCTGTGTCAGTTTATACAGGGTTCAGAGAGCTGTGTCATACAGGAGTCCAAAGAACTGTCTGCTTATCATGTTAAAACAGGGTTCAAGAGCACTGTGTCAGTTTATACAGGGTTCAGAGCACTGTGTCAGTTTATACAGGGTTCCAGAGCACTGTGTCAGTTTATACAGGGTTCAGAGAGCTGTGTCATACAGGAGTCCAAAGAACTGTCTGCTTATCATGTTAAAACAGGGTTCCAGAGCACTGTGTCAGTTTATACAGGGTTCAGAGCACTGTATCAGTTTATACAGGGTTCAGAGAGCTGTGTCAGTTTATACAGGGTTCAGAGAGCTGTGTCATACAGGAGTCCAAAGAACTGTCTGCTTATCATGTTAAAACAGGGTTCAAGAGCACTGTGTCAGTTTATACAGGGTTCCAGAGCACTGTATCAGTTTATACAGGGTTCCAGAGCACTGTGTCAGTTTATATAGGGTTCCAGTGCACTGTGTCAGTTTATACAGGGTTCCAGTGCACTGTGTCAGTTTATACAGGGTTCCAGTGCACTGTGTCAGTTTATACAGGGTTCCAGAGCACTGTGTCAGTTTATACAGGGTTCCAGAGCACTGTGTCAGTTTATACAGGGTTCCAGTGCACTGTGTCAGTTTATATAGGGTTCGAACCAGTGAACTCTCCCTGGGAGAGTAGCTTGGTAAGCTAAGCGGGACTATGAAATAAAATAGTTTTATTATTATTATGAACTATGTCAGTTTATACAAGGCTCCATAAACTCGGTTAGTTTATACCTGGTTCCAGAGAACTGTGCCAGTTTATGAAAGGATGCAGAGAACTGTATCAGTTTATATAGTACAAGGTTCCAGAAAATTGTGTCAATTTATACTGGATTTCAGAAAACGGCATCAGGTTATACAGTATTCCAGGGAATGTGTCAGTGCATATAGGATTACAGACAACTGTAGCAGTTTATAGTGATGTGAACCAGAATTCCAAACTGACACAATCGCCATGGTCTGTACCAAGGTTAGATTGGACAGGTTCCTGTTGTAACCAGATTACACAGGTTTCCTGGTGTAATCCAGATCTTACCTCCATAACAAACTGTCCAGTGTAGGTACCAGTCATTGTAGAGCTCTGCCCTGCAGCTAGAATACCCACCGCCCAAACGTACATGGCAGCAATACCAAACTGACACCCCAAGAAAACACCCTGTTAAGAGATTATCATTTTTTTAGCTGTAGTTCACATCTGTATTGCATGAACAGACCACTAAACAGTTAAAAAGACTTTGATGTGAACTGCATTTGTTTGTTTGCCCAAAAATGATGGATATAACAACAGAAATTATATAATATGCCTGTAAAGATAGTGATTTATATAATGTTCAGCATTCCAAGTATGCTATATTAAATTTATGAATAATTATTATAAGGAATCATTAGACTTTTGAACACCAATTCTAAGGTATTTCCGAATTCAGAATCATCCCAGATTATTATATCACCCAGGACATCAATATCTATACAATAATAATTCCATATAATTTACCCCTCTGTACAGATCCACAGCACTTTCGGTTACCTGAAACAAAAGAATGCAATTTTGCTGAGAAAATGTTCATCTAAAACTTCAGTATGTCTTGCAAACACTGAGGTTAACTAAAAGTGCATCTGCAATTTCATCAAAGTTTAATTATATTTGGGCCTGAATTCAGCTGATGAATTCTTTTTGTTGAGTATTATTAAATGACTCATATGGCTGCTATTTTACAGTAAGCCTTCTAATCATTTAAAAACATTATTTGGAAGCCAATTCCCAATAATATTCTGCCTATTTTCAGCTCTGATTGTTCAAAACTGTTGGCAAGTTTTTTAAGGATACATAATCCCCCCTGAGGCAGTTTTGTATACCCCTTCATAATGAATGAAAACAATAGCCTCCATTTTGTAATTGAAATTTCGTGAAAACTGTTTAACATATTTCAAATTTGATGGTATACCTTGATCAAAGACAACTAGAACTAGTACACAGCATCTCAGTTTTTTATAAGTTCGGCTTAGTTTTTGAATTATTCAAATTTGAATGTAGAAAGTTATAAGATAATCAAATTTTGTCAATTAATTTTAGTTAAAATATTATAAATATAGAACAAGGCAGAAATTAAAAATTTTACTAGTTCTAGTCATCTTTGATCAAAGCATACCATCAAATTTGAAATATGTTAAACAGTTTTCATGAAATTCCAATTGAAAAATGGAGGCTATTGTTTAAATTTTGAATAGAATTTCCTACACGGTATTCCTACATGTACGAAGTAGGCTCTCATTTGCAAATTGTAATGAGTGAGTGAGTCAGTCAGTCAGTCAGTCCATCCGAATCCTTTCGTCGGCAAAATAAGGAAAACCACTGACAGTAGAACCTTCATTTTTGGCATGAAGGTGCATTAGGCATGTTAGGGGACTGTTACCAGCAAGTTCTGAGCTGACCTACTTTTGATGAAAATTTCTGGTGATTTTTGATGAAAATCACTGGTGATTCTGACTTGAGCTGCACCCATCTTAATATAGGCAGGATTTCTACTTGGGGGGTGGGAGAGTTATTTCCAAGAGTTCAGTTCGCATCGGAGTCAAGGCCTACCCTACTTTGTAGGTCCTGTGACGTGAGTCACACTGCTATGTAAGCATGTGAATTCCTAAGAACATACGCTTTCATAATATATATACACCATTATTGTTTTGTTGAATATTTATTGCTACTTGAGACTAATTGTACAAAACTGCCTCAAGGGGGGCTAACACAGTGTGACTAACGTCACAGGACCTATGAAGTAGGGTTTGATATGATTGAAGTGTATGATTATATAAGCGCATTTCCATGATCTTAGGAGGCATTAGGACATGTTTTTGCCAATTTTGAGGTTTGTCACCTACGTAGGTCAAATTTTCATCAAAATTAGGCCAATTCAGAACTTGCTGGTAACAGTCCCCTAATGCACGTTCATGCCAAACATCAAGGTTCTAATATCAACGATTCTCCTTGTTTTGCTGGAGAAAAATTTGCAAATGAGACCCTACCAATGATTTACTCGCTATTGTCTGATGCTGACAGATTCAATCAATTGTAACAATTTATGTCATATAGCAGGCCTTGTTTTTCGTTGAAATTGAAGGGAACCCAAATAGGTTTCGCAATCCATCTCTATGAGAATCCACAGGAATCCAAAGCTATATTTCTATACAGATTGCTAAAATATTATGAGAATCTCCAGGATTCCCACAAATTATTTTGTGAAAATATGGAGAGGAATCAGATTTCCATGGAAAAACAAGCCCTGTATATAACGACAAACTTGGTCTTTTAACATCACCAAGAAGAATCAGTAAGATGAATATCATTAAAATTTGGCACAAGTTTAACATTTATACAGAACAGTAAAAATCAAGGAATCTTTGTATGAACAATGTATTTTGTCTCAGTATCTATAGATTCAGCTAACTTCAGCACTAAAAAAAGCTAGTGAAAAATAGGACCGATTTATCTAAGGTTTGATTCATTATATTGCTCATGATGTTGGCAAGAACTCAATTCACTTGTTACAACACTAAACAATATCCTTTCTAACTTTTTTTTGCAAATAAACAGTTTTAACATATTGCATTGAATTGAATGGGAATATGACAGAAGAAAACACTGTACTCACATTAAAAACATCTTTATGGGGATTATCAGCTGCTTCACATTTCTCATACTGAAATAAATGAACAAGATGATTTTTTTTTTTTTGCAATTCGGGAGTTCGGATAGTCACGTGAAGAGCCTTGACCTCGGCTCTGTTGACTTCCGGGGGCTATCAAATAATGTTATGCATACGGCTGAACCGCTTCTCAAACGTCCAGAATTTATACTACAAGTTGCAAAGCTACAATTCTTTTATTAGACATGATAGCCACTGTTGTTTTCCAACGTATGCAGAATCTTGGCTATGTAATTTGAAGGAACAGCAGCTAAAATCGCATGTTTATATTCAGTCCCATTGCATCAAACCAGAAGTCAACAAGAGCCGAGCTCCAAGCTCTTCACTGGGCATGCGCAAGTGACTACCTGAACAAGTCAATTAAAAATTAAGGAATTTTACAAAAGGACAGTTGATAAAATGTTATCTGCTTAAATTTGTATACATTTGTATACATTACTGCAACTTCTATAAAGGTAAATGAGAAAGCCAGTTTCTCTTTCAAAATTAAACTCTTTCAACATGTACAGAGCACATCAAGGGAGATAACTACCCATGAATGTCACATCAAGGGGGATAACTCTTTCCAATCCCACAGCAAAATTAGGCTCTCGTTATATTTCTCTGGGGGCAGATGCCACTAAATTATTGTTTCAAAAAGTTGAGAATTACTCAGGTCTAAATACATTAGGGATAGTATAAATAAAATAAAAGCTAACATCTTCATTGCAAACATCTGTTTGGCTGAATTTGGGTTTTCCCAGTATTTCCTCCTAATTTTGGGAGCTTCTTGAAATTAGGGTATACTAGGAACTGGCATAAGGCATTCCACATGGTGTCGCATGGTGCCCCCGAGTTGAAACTCTTAGGAACTCCCTGGAATCCATTTTCGATCTCACCAAATAAAGAATGACATATGGCTTGCCATACAATAGCACAGAGGGAATGGCAGGAACTATCTATGCTGATCAGAACACTACACTGGGCATAGTGTATCCCATTTGCATAACCGGCACATGCCATTCCTTTCAAGGAGCTCATGCCCTAATTCCAAGAAGCTCCCTTATTCTGTTTAAGACCCTACAAATGTAATACAACAGGTCAGAGTAGTCACTCACAATTTCTGTAGAATTCTGTCCATTGAATCCCTCGGCAAAGACAGACACGACAAATACATTGATGAGGAATGAGACAAAAAGTGCGATGGTGGCTTCAATAAAAAAATACATATTGGCCTCTTTGACATGGGTCCGCTTAGTACGATCAACGTCACGGGACTGAAGAAGAGAACAATAAATAAATAAATCACACAGTCTGTCATAATTACTCTCACACATTGGTGACAGGAATGCAGACAGGATTCTGATACATGCAGACAATGTTACATATAAGGCATGCATCAGCATTCCTAATTGATTGAATTTCTTAATCAACAGCCAATCACAGCTGTCCTACTGCGGACAGGTCTTCGCAAGTGTCAAGGTAATTTTGTTGAGCATGTGTGTCAGATGGTCAACACTCGTTCTCTGAGATTGTCTTCCCCTCATTCACAGATTCATTTGTCTGCAACACACAGGAATGCAGAATAAAATCAGCTCCGAGGGTAAACAGCAGGTTAAAGAGAACTACTTCTCCAAAAATGGAGGTAAAAAAGGTTGTTTTTGCTTACTAACTTTTGATTTATTCATCATAACACTCCAAAATCTTCATGGGACTTAGCGTATATAATGTTACATGTAATCTTCATGGGACTTAGCGTATATAATGTTACATGTAATCTTCATGGGACTTAGCGTATATAATGTTACATGTAATCTTCATGGGACTTAGCGTATATAATGTTACATGTAATCTTCATGGGACTTAGCGTATATAATGTTACATGTCATAAGTGATTATTCACTGAAAGTGTGCAAAGTCTAATTTTAACAAGCAGCCAGAGGATGCTAGGTCCCCCGCCGAAATGGCAGCAATATTTTTTAGCATTGTTGGTCTCCGGGGATATACATGAGGGAGGCAACTGCTGCTTCATAGGCGTTGGATGTGGAAGGGTCTTTCTGCCTTCCCAAGTTTTAAGATCAACTCAGAACGATTGACTGAAAGTTGATTGCTTCTGTGATATAGTTTCCATGCAGTGAAGCACCGAGAAGCATCCCCAAGTGACATCTCAAGGCATTATCTGCAAACCAAATTTGACGAGAAGCTGAAGGCATCAACCTGTTGCCCGGAAACAAATTTTAAATTTGCCACCAGTTGTCGCCACCTGTAGGTGCAAGTGAGCGAAATGCAATCCCAAGCATCATCTCATGGCATGGTAGCCTACATGTATTAGCCTATAGTATCTTCTACAGGGGGCCAATGATCGGCTGATGCAGCAACAACAGCATTTTCCCAGTTAGACGGCAGATTTTGAAATCAAAAACGAGGCCGCGCTATGTCATCAGTCAACTGAGACAGTCGCGTGGTTGTGTATGAAGATTGGGGTGGGTCTTATCTAATAGTGATCCAATGAAAATGCTCGTATTAGTTTAAATGGCGGGGTCGAATGACCAATCACTGAACGGGAGACAGCTGGAACAGTACGTTGACACTGTCTGTTAATACAGGGGCGTCGGAAGCAAATTCAAAGTGGTACGGCCACTATCATTGCACTTTAGGTGAGGATCCAGGGGCCGCCCAGGCCCCAGATGCTCCTGGGGTCTAGATCGCCGAAGAAGCATTCTGAGCGATTTCTGGCGTCAATCAAAATCACTCTGCATTGAAGTGTATTTTTAGTTCTTTCCTAACCCTTTTACCATGAAAACGCAATCGATGGTTTTCTGCGATGCTGAATTACAAAAAATTGTGTATAGTATAGTACTTTATCCTAGGCACATCGTGTAGAAGTAACCGAGATGATGCATCGATAATGTATACCAAATTTTACATTGAGCATTTGAACAGTGTCAGAGATAGAGATCATTAATGATTTTACATAAATTAAAGATGGTTGCCCATCCTTCCCGTCACTCAGAGGAACTAATGTGGTTATTCATTAATGCAAGTCTCTTCATACATCGATGCTGTAAATCAAGTTTCGTATAGAACATTTGAATGGTATCAGAGATAAACATCATTAAAGATTTTGAATAAATTAAAGATGGCCACCAAGATTTCCGCCCAATCAGAGAAACCAGATCTGTCATTCATCGTAAGTCTCTTGATGCATCAATGATGTATACCAAATTTTACACTGAGCACTCCAACGGAATCAGATATAGAGATCATTAATGATTTTGCCTAAATTAAAGATGGCCACCAAGGTTTTCAGTCAATCAGGTCCCGATTCAAAGTATCTGGATGTATCGATGATATATACCAACCTTCATATAAAACAATTGAATGGTAACCGAGATATGTAGGCTATCATTATCGATTTCGCATGAATTAAAGATGGCCTCCAGGGTTCCCAGCTAATCAGAAAAGCCTGTTTGGTAATTCGTTGAAAGTTGCTTGATGTATCGATGATGTTTATCAAATTTCGTATTGAACAGTTGAATGGTTTCCGAGATATGGATCATTATCCATTTTGCATGAAATTAAAGATGGCTGCTAAGGTTCCCACCCAATCAGGTCCCAATTCTATAGGCTTCTGGTCCTTGACTAGGTAAATAAACATACCAAATTTGGAATTAATCAGCGGAACAGTTTTCCGGCTATCTCGCTCACGAACGGACGTACGGACAGACGGACGTACAAGATGACAATACCCCATGGCCAAAATTGGCCGAGGGGTAAAAACATGGATCTGTGCCTGATAAATTTTAAGCCTTTTGGGGTTGCAACTCATTCATAGAAAGCTCCCTGTACATGAACAACTGCACTGACAACTGCATGCCATCATCTGTCAGTCTGAAGACCGGCAAGGTTGAATTCAGTTCAATTCAGGAAATTGATCATATGCACAGTGTGCACCCAAACATTAGGAACACAGTTGTAATTAATATAGTAATATACATGTGTGGACACAAATGATTCGTGCAGAAGCTTCAGGGTAAATCATATGATGTGCAATACAATTATTTGTTAGCAAAATTGAAGGAAATGTTGTCCTTCGTTTAAGATGACACGAAATTCAAAAATCAGGGCAGTTATTTCACATTATACTTCTGAAATAAAATATGGTGCATGCAAAAGCTTTAGGGTAAATCATATGATGTGGAAAAGAATGATTTCATATAGCAAAATTGAAGGCCCATTTTGACTGGAAGGGAGAAGAAGAAGAGAAACTCAGTGGTGCCACCTTCAGGCAGATGTTGCTGAAATGCAATATGGACTGGCGTCCTGTTGCAAGGAATGCGTATTCCGAATTTCGGAATAATCCAACACAGCATTAGGAAGTTATCGCTTCGAACAGATGTACACGGAAAAAAAATCTATTTTGACCCAGTGGCGCCACCTTCAGGCCGATGTTGCTGAAATGCAATACGGACTGGCCTCTTGTCGCAAGGAATGCGAATGCTGAATTTCGGAAGAATCCAACAAAGCGTTAGGAAGTTATCGCTTCGAACAGACATGCACGGACGTACACGAACATCCACGGACTCAAAGAAGCAAGAACCAGTGGCGCTACCTTCAGGCAGATGTTGCTGAAATGTAATACGGACTGGCGTCTTGTCACAAGGAATGCGTATTCTAATTTTGGAAGAATCCAACAAAACTTTAGGAAGTTATCACTTCGAACAGACATGCACGGACGTACACGGACATCCACGGATGCAAAGAAGCAAGAACTAGTGGCGCCACCTTCAGGCAGATGTTGCTGAAATGCAATACGGACTGGCCTCTTGTCGCAAGGAATGCGAATGCTGAATTTCGGAAGAATCCAACAAAGCGTTAGGAAGTTATCGCTTCGAACAGACATGCACGGACGTACACGAACATCCACGGACACAAAGAAGTAAGAACCAGTGGCGCCACCTTCAGGCAGATGTTGCTGAGATGTAATACAGACAGGCATCATGTCGCAAGGTATGCATATTCCGAATTTCGGAAGAATCCAACAAAGCGTTAAGAAGTTATCACTTCGAACAGACGTACACGGACATTCACGGATACGAAGAAGCAAGAACTAGTGGCGCCACCTTCAAGCAGATGTTGCTGAAATGCAATACGGACTGGTGTCTTGTCGCAAGGAATGCGTATGCCGAATTTCGGAAGAATCCAACTAAGCGTTAGAAAGTTATCGCTTCGAACAGACATGCACGGACGTACACGGACATCCACATACGCAAAGAAGCAAGAACTAGTGGCGCCACCTTCAGGCAGATGGTGCTGAAATGCAATACGGACTGGCGTCTTGCCGCAAGGAATGCATATTCCGAATTTCGAAAGAATCCAACAAAGCGTTAGGAAGTTATCGCTTCGAACAGACATGGACGGACATCCACGGACATCCACGGACACAAAGAAGCAAGAACCATTTTAAAGTCCCCGGCCGCGTTGCGGCGGGGGACAATAATAGGGATCTAAAGACGCAGATTTTTATATCCATGGTTGCCTATGGCCGATATCTGTTAGTTCATTATATTCTTGACTTTTAATATTGGGCAACCTTTCTTACCTCCATTTTAGAGAGGTAGTTCTCTAACCTGTTGATTGGTCCTGTACATGAGAAATCAACTAATAAACAAATGTCATATCCTTTTCAAGAAACAAAACAAAGACAGTGTACTGACTGCACTGGGAGTAGAATGTCATCCAAAATTGGCTACCATGTCCATCATCTACTGTGCATCAATGTGTGGCAGCATGACATATTACTTCCAACAGCTAATTGTTACTTCCAATGTATATACATATCTCGAGCATGAGCAGATCCAGATATAGGGACATACTATTTACAGCACTGTACAATGTATGGGACACACCTTGTCAAATGTGCAGTGAAACCTGTGTATACTGACCATGCTTGGGACCAGATTGTAGTGTCGGTCTTGACATGGTTAAGGTTTATCAAGGTTCATTGACTTTAAGTATCAAACTTAAGTATAAGGATTATGGATAATGTTGGTATTTAGAAGTTGATCACTCTAATTCAGGTTTCAGTTTTCACTGTATTATCTAAATTGGAGGATACACAATCGATTATTTTCAGAGGTTATCAATGGAAAAAAGATTGCCAAATCATGGTTGGAATGTTCATATTAGAGAGGGAATTATACTTTTGATATAAAGATTTGAACTGTACCTGGTATAAGTCATTACCTTAACGAGCGCAGAATGTAGGTAAATATTATGAGGCATGATGACAGCACCAATGATAGCGACGGCTTGTAGAAGCTGCTTGGGTCCACAATCCTGACAGTAGGGGAAAAATAGGCCCTTCAAAACCTGTGTCTGATCAGGGGCCACAACGATATACTGAAAGTACACATTGTAGAAACTGTAATACAATCAACGTCATGTATCGCAGACAATCAAAACGAGAATGATTTAGAGTGGTTTAATTAATTTCAAGCAAATTAATGTATGAAGCCATCACAAGACAATAAGAATAGCTGCATGTACGATCAACAGGGTCATCATGAATTCCCACCAAAACAATATTTAGCAATAATTCAACAGAGGACACCTTTTATGCCATTTGAATATGAACAGATGTTTAAATAACTCAATCGATTGATCACTCTCAAATCTGTGGCCCAATTCTGATCAGTTGATCCACTAAATCTCATATCCTCATCCAGAGTTCCCATCCTTCTTAAAAGGATTTTTCCAGGACTTTCAGGGACCTAAACTTCTTTTTCGGGACTTTCAAGCACCATTCAAGCTTACATAAACAGAGATTTGTTTCATTCTCAACACCTGAATGCTCACAAATGGCCTACAACAACGTAACCAACAACAACATAATAAGGGATTTTTTCATCAAAGCTAAAATTCAAGGACTTACCAGGACAAACAAACACGAGAGATCCTGAAGGATCTTGGCGCCCACCATTGTCCGATAATTGTAAGCTAATGACAAGAGAATCTTTTTGTCCATTGTTACTAAGAACAAACGATTGATTTGTAATTTTGTTTACAGAATTTCGAATCTGAGCGAAAAAGGGACACTGAAAAACACCAAGATATATAAGTTTTAGGAGTTTTAAGATTTCTAGAAACTGTACTTATATCGGTTGTTATAATACAAGAGAAATGAGCAAAGTTAGTCTGAAAGTGAATGCACATGTACGGAGGATCCTTCGTCTTCGTTTTGTAGTATTTTTTATTTATTTATTTTTTTGCACATGTCATCATTGGGTACTGGAAGCGAAGACAAATCTCTTTGACACTTTGGCATGAGCTATGAAACATACTTAAGATTTTATAACTAGGAATGAATGCTAATTCTGTTCTGTTTACTGGGCTAGTTTGGGCTAAAAATCTGGAACGCCAAGTAATTTCAAGGTCTGGAAATTGGTGATAAAAATTTGAAGGACTTTCCACGTTTTCAAGTGACCGTGGACACCCTTGTTCATACTATTGATCTCAATCATGTACAGTCTATCCTCACTATAAGGTGCCTCAATATAGCGCTGATTCTGATATAAGTCGGGTGCTAATGGTGTCCCCCAAACAGCCCAAATTGATAAACGCATATTATTTCACCCCTTTTATAAGGCTGGAAATCTATAAGGTGGTTTTTTCCCCCCCGATAACAGCGTTATAGAGAGCTTACACTATATAATCAGAAGAATACGATGTGAGGAGAATGGTAGATTAATCTCTTCGTGTAGAGAATGTGACGGCATGAGAATGCAAGAATCGACTGTTTTGGCGCATTCTCCGCTCTCCAGCATCTGCTACAGGGCAGATTTCAAGGAGACGGTGCACTCTTACTCAGTCAAACATGTAAGCTATAAGCCAATTTACAGGGCAAGTCTAGTGACTGCTATGATAATCTCTTGCTCTCCTTGTCTATTGCACATGCTAGACTAGTAAAGAAATCCTCTAATAATTCAATCATCCTGAGGCTATTCAAATTCATTCACCCCCAATTTTGTTGACATTTAAATCACTTGCTCTATAAATTCAATCAACCTCTAAAATTTTAACATAGAATTTGTTTGAAGGAGTACTTACCTTATTTTTGAGTGTGACTGTATTTATCAGCAATCGTATTCTAAACCTTATTGCGAAATAAAATATTCAATATTTTGTTGCTCGCCACAGTGTGCACGTTTTTAGATGAGCGGAAGTGAGTGTATACTCATCTAAAAACGTCACAACGTCACGGAGGTTTAAGGTAGATTGTGTCGGTCATGCCGATAATTCGCACGAGAAGAAACCCAGTAAATTCAATGACGTTCTAGTTGATTTTAGTAGTTCAAGTGTAACCATGAAACTGTTCACGAACTTAGAAGCATCGTTGTTCAACTCAAATTACTGAACAGTTGCAGAGGTCGCCCTTTTAGTTTACCGCTCAGCTTCAAAATTTGTCCAAAATGAATCGGACAAGTCTCAGTTGAAAAACTTGGGCAAGAAATTCTTCAGTTGGCGGAGATAACCTAAACCAATTTCCTTTTAGGAAGTACCCCCTTGGGATTTACCGCACCAGTTTTGTCCTCGACAGGCCTTCAACTGGTCTCCAGTGGAAATATAGGACAAAATATAGGACTTTTTTCTTAAAAATACAGGACAGATATAGGACATTTTACTGAAAATATAGGACAAATATAGGACAATCTTCAACTTGGCATTAGTTGCACATTAGCAGATTACCTACCTGAAAGAAACAAAGAAGTATGGTACAAGCCATTCTCTGATAACCCACCATATTCATCACGAAAGACTTCATATAGTCAGCGTCGTCTGAGGATGCCATGGTGGGAAATCAGAGCAAGGCTGTGTGACAAGCGAAGTCAACAAACACTGGAAATATACTCATGAATACCAAGTACAGGGGTCATTAATCGTGGTAATCCCGATTAAAAATTCTCAAAAATGGAGTTTTGGGCGAATTTTCAAATTGAGTTTTCCTATGAAAAATTCAGTTTTGTCATTTTTCTGATATTCTTAAAAATATTAAGTTTAACCCTGGTGTTGTTGTTGTTCACGATCGCTACAGGCATTTGGGAAAGCTGACCGATCTCTTAGGCACTCAGTGATTGGACCACTGTTGGTGCCCAATCCAATGAGTTCTACCTTTATGGAAATTTAGTTTTGTGTACATTTTTTGGGGGAAGTGGGGAGGGGGGGGAGAAGTGCTTAGCATGTCCTATTGTTGTAAGTTCCTCTGCCCAGTTGCATAATAAAACCACACTGGTGATTCCAAAGAATGGAGAAATACAGACAATACAGCAGCTTCAGTATCTATTCTTTAGTTACATATATTTTAGTGTGTATCATTATTACAATATCGATGAAAAACTTGAATATAATGTTTGAAATATTGAGTTTCATATCTTTTACTATGAAAAAGTCTGAAATATTGAGTTTTATGTCTTTAACCTATGAAAAAGTCTGAAATATTGAGCGTATAGAGATAAATTGCGCGCCAGCGGCGAGCAAAAAAAATGAGTTTATCTCTTCTCGAAAATTGAGTATATTATAAATTTTGGGCTAAATTTGAAAGAGACCCAGGGCAAAAATATAGGAAATATAGGACATTTTTCAGAAATATAGGAAAATATAGGACAACTACAAAAATATAGGACTTATAGGACATATAGGACATAATTGAAGGCCTGCCTCGAATTAAAACTGCGACCCACAGTAATTCAAATTTCGGTACCGGTAGTTGGAACGTCCCTGGATCAAGCATTAGCCATGACGTTGTCCTGAATACTGACGTCATCAGTCACGTCATCCCACAGGCAACATGGCGGTGCCCACATTGACCTCAAAGCGGAAACGTGGCTTCACAAATGGTAATAAAACTAATAGGTTATCGCCCTCAACGACAGTAAAATAGTTGGTTATATTTCTTTAATAGTCTAACCTTTGTAATAAGAACCTATACAAGAGATCCTGAAGGATCTTGGCTCCCACCATTGTCTGATAATTGTAAGCTAATGACAAGAGGATCTTTTTGTCCATTGTTACTAAGAACAAACGATTGATTTGTAATTTTGTTTGCAGAATTTCGAATTTGAGACTGGAAAACACCAAGATATTATCTACATGTATCTAAGGTTCAGGAGTTTCAACATTTCTAGAAACTGTACTTGATGTCCGTTGTTATAGTACAAGTGAAATGAGCAAAGTTAGTCTGAAAGTGAATGTCCGGAGGATCTTTCGTCTTCGTTTTGTAGTATTTTAATTTTTTTTTGCACGTGTCATCATTGGGTACTGGAAGCGAAGACTAATCTCTTTGACACTTTGGCATGAGCCCTGATTATCTCCCTTGGATCGAAACATGCAGTAGTCTACAGTTGTCGAGTTGTGACGTTGTTTCACAAGAGTGACGTCCCTTCGCCAGACAAAACGGTGGGGCAGTTCACTTGCAACGGCATGGACCAAAGTAAACTGATTTAAAATTTGAAGAAATACATTTTAACTCGGAATCATTTGAACTCCTTGATATAGGACGTGAAAGTATGGATATTCTCTATAGTCAATATACAGATTACGCCCCATCGTTTGATAAGCCGACTCTTGTGATGCAACGTCACAACTCGGGAATACAGTATTAATTTGAAGCGTAACTTTTTCGAATTTTCGAATCGGACCGAAAAACGTATCTTGCACAGCTAGACCCCTAGGGAAACCTATGTACCAAATTTGAGAAAGAACCATGAGGTACTTCCTGAGGAATCACAATAACAAAGTTTCATAGGGGCAATCCAAGATGACCGTCTGGAGGCCATATTGTATATTCGAATCAGACCAGAAAAGGTATCTTGCACAACTAGATACCAGGGGGAACCTGTGTACCAAATTTGAAAAAGATCCATGTGATAGTTCCTGAGAAATCGCAATAACTAAGTCTCACGGGAAAATCCAAGATGGCCACCTGGTGGCCATATTGGATTTTGGAATCGGACCAGAAAAGCTACCTTGCACAACTGGGCCACAAGGGGAACCTGTGTACCAAATTTGAGAGAGATCCATGCAGTACTTCCTGAGAAATGACGATAACAATGTTTCATGAGGAAATCCAAGATGGCTGCCTGGTGGCCATATTGAATTTTCGAATCGGACCAGAAAAGGTATCTTGCACGACTAGACTCCAAGGGGAACCTGTGTACCAAATTTGAGAAAGATCCATGCAGTACTTCCTGAGAATTCACGAGAACAAAGTTTCATTGGGAAATCCAGGATGGCCGCCTTGTGGCCATATTGGATTTTCGAATCGGACCAGAAAAGGTATCTTGCACAACTAGACCCCAAGGGGTAACCTGTGTACCAAATGTGAGAAAGATCCATGAAGTAGTTCCTGTGAAATCACGATAAAGTTTCATGGGGAAAACTAAGATGGCCACGGCCATATTGGATTTTCAAATCAGACCGAAAAAGGTGTCTTGCACAACTAGACCCCAAGGGAAAACTGTGTACCAAATTTGAGAAAGATCCATGTACTACTTCCTGAGAAATGACGATAACTATGTTTCATGGGGAACTCCAAGATGGCTGCCTGGTGGCCATATTGGATTTTCGAATCAGACCAGAAAAGGTATCTTGCACAACTAGACCCCAAGGGGAACCTGTGTACCAAATTTGAGAAAGATCCATACAGTACTTCCTGAGAATTCACGATAAAGTTTCATCGGGAAATCCAAGATGGCTGCCTGGTGGCCATATTGGATTTTCAAATTCGGACCAGAAAAGGTATCTTGCACAACTAGACCCCAAGGGGAACCTGTGTACCAAATCTGAGAAAGATCCATGCAGTAGTTCCTGAGAAATAGCGATAACAAAGTTTCATCGGAAAATCCAAGATGGCTGCCTGGTGGCCATATTGGATTTTCGAATCGGACCAAAAAAGGTATCTTGCACAACTAGACCCTAAGGGGAACCTGTGCACCAAATTTGAGAAAGATCCATGAAGTAGTTCCTGAGAATTCACGATAACAATGTTTCATCGGGAAATCCAAGTGTACCAAATTTGAAAAAGATCCATGAAGTAGTTCCTGAGAAAACGCGGTAACAAGAATTGTTTACGGACGGACTGACGGACGGACGCACGGACGAAAAGTGATAAAATTGGGTAAGTACTCCTTTAACTACCCTATAAAACTTAACTATAAATTTTGTTATAAATAACAGTATCTGTTCGACATTATTCAGCCTCAGTTGGCATAAAGATGTTTTTCTGCTTCTAAGTCTAAAAATGCTGTTCGAAAAATTAAAAGAAATAGGGTACATCATTTTGAACTACATGTTGTATTTTGCCAACTTCCTGTTCTAATAAATTTGATCACCCTCTAAAATTATTGATATAGAAAAAGTTTTACCCTATTTCTTCTGAAAGAAATTAAAAGAAATAGGGTACATCATTTTAAACTATTTTGCCAACTTCCTGTTCTAACACAGCAAGGAAGCAATCAGAGATTGCTCAATTGTATGCCCCCCCTTCCGCTTTAATCCGACACTGCTCCACCATTGTTCTGTTTTGTATTGGTCTGTGGAGGCCTAATTTGGCTAAATTATAAAAATTCTGTTTCAGTCACTTTTTTCGGCATGCCTCGCATAATACATATCCAAAGTATCGACCAACAAGTAATAATACAATGTTCTGATGCAAGATGGTCGCCCGGGGCTTTCGCCAAATCCAAAAATGTGACCTGGTTATGAGACCTACATTCCTTGGGAGTATATTGTGGTGAAATTATGAAGCGATCATGAACTTTGAATTTTGCATCCAATTCACTCTTTTTGGGGCAATTTCATACTTCAGGACCTATGTGGTCTGCTTTGGAATGTAGAATAACAATTTTATAGCCATTTTCCCGGTCCAAATCGGTTATGGACGGAGATCCAGCCTGGACAAATAAATATATCCCATTCACTTAGGTTTGATGAACAAAGGGCCATAACTCTTGAAAATATAACCGAAAGCAGAGAAACTTCACGCTGCACAACTATGGGGCGTTGACCACATATCATGCAAATTCCATACTTGTCCATACAATATTAACCGAGATCCAGCCGGGACAAGTCCCAATTCACAAAGATTTCAAGAACAAAAGGGCCATAACTCTTGAAAATATACGCGAAACGCGGAGAAACTTCACGCTGTACAACTACAGGGCACTCACCACATATCCTGCAAATACCATACTTGTCCATACAATATTAACCGAGATCCAGCCCTGACAAGTCCCAATTCACAAAGACTTGATGAACAAAGGGCCATAACTCTTCAAAATATATGCGAAACACGGAGAAACTTCACGCTGCACAACTACAGGGTACTGATCACATACCCTGCAAATTTCATAATTGTCCATACAATATTAACCAAGATCCAGCCCGGACAAGTCCCAATTCACGGAGATTTCAGGAAGGAAGGGCCATAACTCTTGAAAATATAAGCGAAACGGGGAGAAACTTTACGCTGCACAACTGTAGGGCACTGACCACATATCATGCAAATTTCATACTTGTCCATACAATATTAACCAATATCCAGCCCGGACAAGTCCCATTCACGGAGATTTCAGAAAAAGGGCCATAACTCTTGAACTCGGAAAAAACTCTACGCTGCACAACTACGAGACACTGGCCACATTCCATGCAAGTTTCAATCCTGTCCATCAATTATTAACCGAGATATCGCGCGGACAAGAAATTAGGACGGACAGACGGATGGACAGACAGACAGACAGACGGACGGACGGACAAAGCGATCGCTATATGCTCCCCCCCTCTAATTAGAGGGGGGGGCATAATAAATTTGATCACCCTCTAAAGTTATTGAAAAAGAAAAAGTTTTACCCTATTTCTTCTAATTATTCAGATGGCAAAACCTAACTTCAAGCATCTGCAGAGAGAAATTCTGTTAACATTCTACAAATTTCACTGGCTATCTTTTCAGTTCTTGGGATAAATAACATATCCATGCCACAATATTTAGTCTCAGTTGACATAAACATGTTTTTTTTTCTGCTTCTAAGTCTGAAAATGCTATTCGAAAAATTAGAAGAAATAGGGTAGGTACATCATGTTGAACCATTTTGCCAACTTCCTGTTCTAATAAATTTGATCACCCGCTGAAATTATTGATATAGAAAAAGTTTTACCTGCTTGATTTTTAACCATTCTGTCAGTTTTATGAGCACTCAAATAAATTTGATCACCCTGTGATTTACGGTGGGAAAATTTCACTTACAGTGATTGAATTATTACAGGATTTACTTTTATCAGGGGGAGACAACTCCCAAGATAAAACAAAAACAACTCTTTAAGAAACAGAGGGACAGCTCCCAACTAGTGAAGAAGAACGCAGATTTCTCTCACCTCATAACCAAATGTCACTGCCATGATTGTGATGAGTATTGCGAAGAAGGCCTCCAGCTTCCTGAGGCCATATTTATCTAGGAGTAGGAATGTGAAAGTGTCAGCTATCGTAATGATGGTACCAGCCCACAACGGGATTCTGAAACATCACAACAATAACAAGCCATTAATTAGGTAGTCTCAAAAAGGAATCTGCATTTATTATTTCTGTAACAAAACATCAATTGTTTAGCATTGTATAGTAAACCGGAGGCACCAGAGGTACTACAACCCCTCAGCTCCTTAACAGTCCATATTTTTATGGGTGTAGGGGTTCGGATATATAGCATGTAATATGGTATTTTGTCATGTCATGGCATATTCATACTAAAATTGAGAAGGTGAGTGCTCAAGTTATTGCCGGAAATGAATTTTGCCCCCAGGTGGCACCACCTCTAGGCCCAAATGGGCGAAATGCAATCCCAATGACATCTCATGGCAAGGTAAATGCATATAATACCAGATTTGTAAAGAATCCGATCCAAGGTTCTCAAGTTATTGCCTGAAATGGATATAGGATTGTCCCACCAGGTGGTGCCACCTGTTGAGGAAAGTGGTCAAAATGCAATCCCTGGTGACACCTCATGGCATGGTAATATGCATACCAAATTTGAGAAGAATATGATGAGCAGTTCTCAAGTTATTGCCCAGATATTTTAGATGGACAGACAGACCAATGGATGGAAACAGTGACACACAGACAGAGGGATGGACAACGGAATACCCCCTACTATGTATGGGGGTATAAAAAGTGACAAGGTATCCACATAGCTGTGAGAACAAATATGTAAAGTTGTGATCTTATTCCCCTGGCCCGAAACTAAATGTCGGATGGGGCTTTTGTCCATCTGGCTTTCATTCATGTTTTTTTTTTGTTCACTGTGACTTTTGAGCAAATTCCAAAAAGGATACCGGGTATACTGTTCTCATATTGTTTATCATTTTCATAGAATAGGTTTCACTTATTGGTGGGGTGAGGACACATTTTGTTGTTGTTGTTGTAATACAATCTGTTGTTGTTGTAATATAAATCACTTTTGTTAATAATGTTAGATAGATTCATTTCGTGCACACCTAATACAGCTTAATGTTGTTTTATCTTTTTATTCAGAACATAAACGTCGATCTATAATATTCACACCTGACCCTTAGTGAGGAAATATTGCCGCAAATGGATTAACCAAGTTAACATGGTTCAATGTGTCCTACGACTCTATCGGGCAATAACACCCCCCCCCACACTTTCTGTTCACTGTTTTTATCGAGTTCGACAAATAGTTTCATTGCCGTGAAGAGCTGATCCATCTGTCTTCAAACATCAATGGCCAGCTGAATTTCTCCATTATTTTCATTTGGGTCATGTGATCTGCATGATACATTGCCGATCATGTGACAAGGACCATACAAATATAAGGGAGGGGAAATTCAACCTGCCATTGATGTTTGAAGACTGACTGCAGATGGATCAGCTCTTCACGGCAATGAAAATATTTGCCGAACTCGATAAAAGCAGTGGACAGAGAGTGGAAAGGAGTTGCTTTATTGCCAGATAGAGCTGTACAACCCATGGAGCCATGTTGTCCCGGAGTGTACATTTAAGTTCAGTAAGAGGATTCATGGCATAGTAGGAATGAATGAATCCATGTAAACTTGGCTACAAATTGATAGCCAACTACTATTTATAAACGTCCCAAGGCGTGGAAATTTCACAAATTACAACTGAAGCACTATTAAAGCCAACTGAGTCATTGGTAAATGGTATATGTAATTCATGAGTAGAAAAGGTTGTTGGGGTTTAAACTGTAGATTTGAACTTGCACTACATCTCCCAGTACATTACAGCTCAATGTCCACTGTCCACTCTCAAGTTTTGGTGCATGTAATATGTAGATTTCTGTAGATCAGGGAAAACAATTGCAACATTCCATGAATATTTTGGAATTAGAATGAAAAGAAAACATTTCTGAATACAGGGAAATTATTATGTAAATGATCTGACCACCACTGGATTTTAGAAACTTATCACAAGAAGGCCCATAATAGATATTGTTAGAATTTAAACAATGATGTAGATGGACAGAAAAGTGGACAGACAGACAGACGAGCACCTGACCAATGAAGCATACAAAAGGCACATCTACAGATTACATGCTATACTGTGCCTCTCCGAAAGATAGACCATTAGGCATTTAAACATTTGACACTGAAGGAAGTTTGGTTTTCGTTCTTTTCCTAGGACACAAACCACTAAATAATGTCCTTACTTAATAAGTAGTAAATTGGCACATCTTGAGAAAAACACAAGATTTGCTGCCACAAATGATCCACCACACCAGGTAGCCTGGTCTTTCTGCTCATACATAAAAAAAAAATCAGCATACATGCCCCACTACTTTTTTCGAGATACGACAGCCAGAGATAAGGTCATCTCACCTGACATCACGACAAATTATGAAGGTGCATGGGCAATCAAAGTGGCCCAAATGTTTTTCCTATTGAAATTGGAAAAGTGATTTTGATAGTTTTTAGAGTCAAATATCATACGAACATTTTAAAATATATCACACACCATTTTTGGTCCAGACAGGTATAATGGCCAATCAATGTTCGTGGGAAATCAAATCCTGATTATATTAAAACTTTAATGCTAAAATTCAATGGTGCTTTGCGACCTTAGCCTTGCCTATCTGTTAGCTTATCTGTTCGGGTGAGGTAAATCACTAACACTGGATTAAGAAATAAGTCCATTGGCTGTGAGTGTTTTAGGGAGCTTCTCGAAATTAGAGCATGAATTCCTTGATAGGAATGGCATATGCCGTTCATCCAAATAGCAACACTATGTCCAGTGTAATGTTCTAATCAACATGGAGAGGAGTTCCAATTGGAATGGCATATGCCATTCTCTCTGTGCTATTGTATGGTATGGCATATGCCATCTATTCTCTGCTGAGTTAAAAAAAGGATGCCAGGGAGTTCCTACGAGTTCCAACTCGGCACACCATTCCATCCCATTTGGGATGCCTTATGCCAGTTCCTAGCATGCCCCAATTTCAAAGCTTTCTTACTGAGCTGAGTGGCCATTGTAGCTTTTCCAAATTCAATGAAGTCACTCGAGACTGAATTGCAAAACGACCACAAATTTGAAATGGTAGCTCCGAACTCTCATCTACTTTGATGCATAATATTGTATTATGTCTCCTGCAATGTTTCCAACCATTCTATTTTTTAGAGTGTAACTTACTTTCCAGCAGACAGGAGGTAGAAAGCTATGGCTGTGCCTATAACCTCTTGCATATCAGAACCTGAACAAGTCAAAAACACAACAGATTATAGATTACATAAAACATTTCAGATGTTTACCCACATTTCTGCAGACATTGTCATACATGTAACAGGCAAATATATATATAACATATTTCAAACATGATTATAGTAATTCCTGTAATAGGGAGTAGTCCACAGTTTCGGATTATTGGTCCCCCTCAAAAATTTTAATACAGCAGAGCGTCCGGGTCTGACCACTTGATAATTATCCTTCCCTTCTTGGTAACCTGTATTTATAGTACCAAGCTTCTGGGTACTACCATTCCTTCAAAATGACATATGCGGATGGGTGGCTCGGTTGAGCTATATGTCGAGTCGGGCCGCGAAGTCAACCTTCGTCAGCCTCAGTTTCGTACGTTTTTCAGGTGTTTAAAAATAGGGTTATGTTACATATGGAATATGTGACAAAAAACAGCCTGGTCAACCCCATATTTTGAATAGCTTTTTTATCTCGCCTCGAGACGGGGAACACGGAGACGAAATCTTATTGAAATCGATTGTCAAGATTTTTCCAGGAAATGAACGAAATATGGCGTATTTTGGGTCATTTTAATAGATTTCCCAGAAAATATGGAGTACGTTCCGAGGGAAGAAAATTTATCCCGGGTTGAATTTGCATAACTGGCGTGTATGCTGAATTAATGGTATGAGTATTCCCATGAAGAAAATATATACTTTTATATGGGTTTTCTGGATGGTTTAGCATCTCAGAAAGACGGAAGGGCTATACCAAGGGTCTACTTCCAGCAACGAGGGGTCTACTGTGGACTGCACCCAATAAATCGATCACCGGAAGTGATATTGGAGGTGGTAAAATGAGGGGTGATCGATTTATTGCAACTGAGTGAAAGTAGTGATTCCTGTAAGTTGGAAAATGATTGATACCCTTTGAATCATCAAGTGCCCAGTTTCCTTTATAATGCCACCTGTGTGAACTGCATCTGCGGACAAGTGAGATGTTTCAAATTTCATTTACGTAGGGTGTGACTCAAAACAATCCTGCTAATTGAATTTTGTGAATACTCCAACATCAGCTGAATTAGTGTTATCAAACACGATCTACCCACCAGTTAATTCAAATGGTCGGTGCTCAAAACTTTGCTTCAAGAGAAGGGAGAGTACTCTTACTATGAACAACTCTAGTCAACAACAAAGTATTCTCCCTTTTTTTCATCTCAAACGGGATGTACTAAAAATTGTGGGTGATCGATTTTCGATAGGGTGGTTGATTTATTGGACGATTTAACGTACGTCAGAGTAAGGGTCATAACTTCGTAAAATATGGACTGAGTCTGCATATTGTTGACAGGCCTCAGAACTACAACAAGATATAAGTATACAGTCCTTGCGTTTGGAGGTGAGCGATCGCTCTCGCGCACCATCGCTCACCTAAATCATATCCAAGGTACACTGTTTTTCGCGCACCTAGATTCAGCAGATTAAATATAGAAATAAGTAGGCTGTGTCTGCTAACGGCCTTATTATTAAATGAACGGACAGTTGGTGTTAATTTTGCGAACTCTTCCACACTGAAAATCACTGTGAGAATAAACTGAAATGCCTTTAATAAATTTTAATCAGCAAACGATCGCCGTCAATTCCAGCGTGGCCATAATTTCTTCGTTTGTTTGACAATCGGTAGTCTCTTGCACAGGCTATTCCTAGCATGGGATCGTGCAATATTTGCCACGTGCGCGGAGAGCTGACAACAATGGCGGTAACTGCAGCAAATCTTCCTTGAACAAGTTGAAGCAGTTGACGAAGTTTTCTAAGAAAGGTAGAAGATTTACACATCATTATCAGCACACAGAGCCTGTAGTCAGTAGGATGTCAATACTCTTAGGCAATATTGAACTGGGACTCGTCTGATCATTCGCCAACCATTCTTCTCGTTCACTTTTACTATCGGCCGATTATTTTCGAGAACCTCCACGGACACTGCTCTTCGCGCATGATTGGTTCCGACGAGTATTATATGCGGAGTGAGCTTGCTCAATCTTCTGGTACGTACTACCCACTGGTGACTGTTGAAATCCTCATCACTTTTGATATTGACTTGTTTAAATTGAAATAGAATAATTTATTTTTATTAATTTTTTTTTTGAAAATAAATTGAAAAATAAAATAATTTAATCAAAAATATAAAATGGTAGGTTAAACAATTAAAACAAAATCACTCCCCTCACGAAATTTGGGAGAGCGATTTTCAGCTCTCGTATTAGCTCTCCTCGGTTAATTTAGGTACACTTTTTTTAGCTCACCATCTTTTTACAAAAGACAAGGACTGAGTATACAAAATTTGACAGCTGTACTGAACACAGTTCTGCAGATATTGTGGTAACAGACGGATGGCTGGTCATGACATGGTCATATTTGTGTCTCAAATTTTAACCTGCTATCAATGTATGCCATATTCCCTCCATTTTGGAGATCTCCTGCAAAGAAATTATCTCCCCTGATCGTCTCGTCGATCGTCCGCTAGGTGGCGTGTTCTCCGCGCATGCCCTTCCTCTTTTTCCTTTGCAGTCTTGGTAGCAAGACGTGTTTTGAAAGAGCTCCTGTAAACAGTAACTTTTGGTTGTTATAGACGCACCCTAGGGTTATTTTTTTCTCCCGTGAGTTCATTATGAACTAACGTAGTCACCCAAACTATAAAGAATAATAAAGAAACGAATCATGTCGTCAGTTTTAACCAGTTAAAGACTTGCACTTCTTTGTTTCAAGTGCAGGGCACAGGTGTGTTACAGTCAAGTGGCATGCCGTGAATGTGCAGACTGGGACGACGTGACCTGGCATAGCTATCCTATGGCCGACGCAGTCAACTCCGGAGAGCGGCCACTGACCTGGCAAGGTGTCCAGCTGAGAAGCAAGCTACTCAGGCCCTCTTCAACGACTTGGCTGTAAACGAAGTTTTCCTATCAGCGCCAGTGGAATCTTCACAGATCATTCATACTGTACAGTCCTGTGAAACAGAGCAGACCCTTCACGGATACAAGACACACGGCTCCACGGTCCAGTTCAAGTTCGCCAGCAAGACGGCAAGAAAGACAGGTCTTCAAGAAGGACACGTCTACTAGCCGGGAACCGGCGAAGGGCAGTACCCCGGAGCTACATTTCGAGATGGTGAACAAGTCACAGACTCAAGACACGGCTCCACGGTCCAGTTCAAGTTCACCGGAGAAGATGCTGTCATGGACTCTACACCGGAGCCGTTACAACCACGGATCTGGGCAGACCTCGGATAACAGTTTCCCATTCATCCAAGTCTCCGGGACTACCAAGAGAAGTCTAAGACACGGATTCGATCGCCGGAACGGGACCTCGACACCAGCACAGCTTGGCCCCGCACAGTACACCGGGACCACGGCTCCGAGATGTCACGGCCTTATACTTATCCAGAACACCGAGAGTCCGTTTAGCCACGGACCTACACGGAGCACCGAGATCCCGAGATGTCACGGCCTTATACAGAACACCGAGCTTCCAATAAGCCACGGACCTACATGGAGCACCGGGATCCCGAGAAATCACGGCCCCATGCAGAGTGCCGGGACTCCGACTCCAGAGCACCTCGGACCCGACCATCGGAGAGAGAGGTTCCTTCCAGAGACGGGACTGCAGTCCGGAGCCGTACCCCAGAACAGGAAACGACACGGACCTATGAAGAGCGGACTTACCCAGTACGCCGAGAGTCTACATCTCACCGGGAGTCCACATCTAAGAGATCACGGACTTTAGATCAGCATACGGGACCATGGCTCTGAGAAATCACGGCCCAATGCAGAACTCCGAGACCCCGTCAAGCCAAGAGCCAACAGGGACTACCGGGATACCGAGAGAATTCAAGACTATACAGATCGACGGTACTCTGATACCGATGCACGATACTCCGATACCGATGCACAGACCCGGCTACTGGTGAACCTTCTGGGCCATAACATGGACAGATCCAGAGTTCGAAGTCGTACCCCGGCGCAAGCAGATCACGGACCTATTGGGAACGGACTTATCCAGAACACCGTGAAGCCGCACTTAGAAGTCACGGACTTACACAGTACGGATTACTTAGGACGGACTTAGCCAGAACGCTACACCACGGTTCCGGAGACAGCTCGGACCCGTACTACAGCATGAAGATCCCGGGAACACAGCCGTTCATCACAACGATACCGGGATTTCAGCTTTATTCGTCTACGCCGGATTTTCGGTGGTACAGCGGTGGATTCAAGCCGCATTCCCGAGGGCCGAAGAATTCTCTGAAGATTAAAGTCAAGTCAAGATTTGCTTCATCGGAGGAGACATAGTCAGCAAGTCTTCGCAGCTTTCTCTGAAGATTAAAGTCAAGTCAAGTTTGGCTTCATGGGAGAAGACGTTGTCAGCTCCCGTTCATCCAAGT
>JAVTVY010052639.1:0-27012 GCA_036873755.1 Hanleya hanleyi
AGTCAGTTACATCTACATTACAAGAGCAAAAGTTGTAGTTAACATGAGGCACCAGCGGTGCTACAACTCCTCAGCCCCTTAACAATCTAGACCAAGATGTTTTTATGGGTGTAGAAGTTTGGATAAATAGCACATGTAGCAGTGAGTTATGGCATGCGAAAAGCAAACCCAAGCCACAACTCGAGACAGATGAATGGATGGATACACTGACACACGGACGGACAGACAGTCGAAATCCAGTATATACCCTCAACTATGTACAGGGGTATAAGAAGTGACAAGGTATCCACATATCTACAGGGGGGGAAAAAACATGTACAGTTGTGATCTTATTGCCCTGGCCTGAAACTAAGTGTCAGACGGGTCTTTTGTCCATTTGTCCTCTGTTTATCTGTTGCTCCATATCCTGTCAAGCAGTTGATGTTAACGTGAAATAAACAATTATTATTAAAAAATATTCACAATATTATTCACAATTCAACCCCTGTTTTATATATTTTTAAGAAAAAAGTATAATTTTTTTAAATGTTACACATGGCCCATAACTACAATCGGCTAGAGTTACTGAGCTGTATCACGATGGGATGGGATTTCCGGCTAAATATCGGAGCCAGTTCATCTCAGAGAAGTGAAATTCCCCACAGTATCTCTATGTAATTTGTGCATTTTTATTCTGAAATTCTAAGGAAATCTATTCAGAATCAAAACAAACCTCCAATACCTCACATGTTATTTTCATAGTGCCTAGTCACAATGTTACAACATTGCAAGCCCAACGTCATTGTGCTTTGAAAAAAAAACCCACGTGAGGTATTGGAGATTTTCTTTGATCCTGAACAGATTTCCTTCAAATTTCAGAATAAAAATGCACAAACTACATATAGATACTGTGGAGAATTTCACTTCTCTAAGAAAAACTGGCTCCGATAGCCGAAAATCACATCCCATCATAACGTGAGATAGAAACTCCCCTGACGAATCTCCGTTGGTAATGCATTAGCGTCAGTGCAACAACAACAACAACAACAACGACGACGATGATGTTTTGCGTTGATTTATTGGGTTGGCCATACCTTTCGCCATCTTCCATGAAGTATATTTTAGAGGACTTGTTATGCGAGATACCGCTTGTACTGGCCGACGACCACAGTTCATTTTACAACTGAAAACTCAACTCCATCATCGGATGTGTTGGCAGGAAGAACAAACACATGGGCACTACTTTTTTGACTACTTTCATTTTTGACAGAATCTCACAGGTTCCTACAATTCTGTTACAAGACAAAGTACAAGTTGCTTTTCTGATAAAACAGGCGTTTATTATCGTTCAAATCCATTCTGAGAACTTTTAGACGAAATAAGTAGATTTTCACAGTTTTAATATCGGACTATATTTTCTCAACAGCGTAGGGATACGACAATTAGTCTGGCAATACAGTACTACTGAATATGCAGAAGAATATAGACTTCTAGACCAAACCAATGACCAGTCATTCACTACACTGAACCAATGGCTGTGAAATACAACTTTACTATGGAGCTCTTGATTGGCTACAAGCTAGTAAGAGTATGTAAATCAGTATAAAAGTAGGGCTAATGTATGCATACTTGTAGATCCGTTTTTAGGAGACTGGAAAATGGTAGAAAAATAAAAAAAATAATAAAAAAATAATTAACGACCGGTTAGACCTGAAAGTCTCAAAGGCACAAGTAAAAAATAAAAGGATCATAACCTGTAAGTTTCATGAACTTCCTAGAAGTAGTTATCGAGATACGGCTCGGACAGACGGGCAGACACATCCCCAGGGCCACAACAATACTCCTGAGCCCGTAGGGCTGAGGAGTAAAAAACCATAGAGTTCGAGGTGAAAACACCAGGAAGAAGAGGAGAATATCCGATCAACGATGCAATCACCAGAGGTGAGTGTTGATAGAAAGCCGAGGTGGAGCAACACGGTTGATGGGCGTGTATAACCCGGAAAGAGTGAGGACCATGTACCTGGACTGCAGGGGAGAGACCAGATCACCACCCTCCTGAGTACCGGTACTACTCGATATCAACCGAGCAGTACGTCGGTCCATGCCTATAATGGATTCTCCCTAAACAATGAGAAAACACTCTAAAATCACTCAACGTCCCTTGTTAGGGCCAATCATTCTTCTCGAAAGCGAACTCATTAAGTACAATTTTGCATCATACATTGGGACCCAATATCGTCCACCTATAGACCCCCAAAACTCCTACTAACTTCAAATGCATTTTTTGACTGCACATGCGCATATTAATGACGCTTCCAATAAGAACCAATCCAGTAGGACTCCACTCCACGACAGCTTCAGTATGACACCCATACAGCTCATATGAAGAATGGATGACTCAAAATAAAAGATCCATTTGTACTACTTTGGCAAATTTTGCCCGAAGGGTATTGTCGTGGTCAGCGTCCATCTTTCTTGTGGACACGATATCTCAAGGATTATAGCCAGGCATTGTAATTTCATACCACATATAAATCTGGTGAAGGGTCAGAAGCCTATTGAAAATGACCGACCTCGACCTATTTTATCAATATCAAATTATAATATTTGCTATATTTTTTGAAGGATAAAGCTAGTCTTCAAATTTATTTTATATATGCATCTGGTGATTGGCTAGAAGCCTATCCCAGTTGACTGACCTATTTTTTCAAGGTCAAATACTGTTTATTATGATATATAAGAAATATAGCTAGGCTTTCCAAATTAATACTATGTATACATCTGGCGATGGTCCAGAGGTGCGCTGTAGATGACTGACCGTGACCTATTTTTTTCAAGGTCATATACCTTTTAAGGTCAAATTCTATATGTGAAGACTAAGATCTCCGAATTTATGTTCCATATGCAATTAAGTTAGAATAGACCAGAAAATTGTTGAAGATGACTGACCTTGATCTATATTTCCAAGAGCTATATAGAAGAGTATATTTAGAGCTAAGAATTCGGTCTTGCTCCACCAGAACTTAAACACTATTTTCCCCCATCAATTAAGGCCTTGGCAAAAGCTGACATGGATCAACTTCCTATGTAAATTTCTAAAATGAGAGAACTACATTCAACCCTACTATATCACATTTTTGTTAACCTATATGATGTTATAAAAGTTCTAAAAATACATATTTTGCCATGCATGATTGCTGAGTGTACACAAAAACTGATAGCCGAGGGGCATTTGGAGCCCATTGGGCTATTTTAATTAATTTCCAGTAATTTCACGAAATTCCCGGTAATGCTTTATTGTAGATATCGCTGAGTCTTGTAGGCTCTCGAAATGATGACATCACGGAAATGCCCATGTGCATGCGCAACCCTATGCCCTCACTCCACATTACTCCAGGGCGGAAGCCTGGGTCTAGGCGACTCATTTGCCCAAATCTCAATGTCTCTAGCCCCACTGGTTCTCCATACAGGATTCCACTTCAGGCTGCGCAGCCCTACATTCTCACACCAAACTACCGTAGGGCGGAAGCCTGTCTAGTCGACTCATTTAGTGAAATTCACATGTCTCTATCCCCATTGGTTCTCCGTACAGGACTCCACTTCCGGTTGCGCATGCGTAGCCCTATACCCTCAAACCACACTACCCTAGAGCAGAAGTCCTTGTCCAGGCGACTCATTTGATGAAATCCTCATGTCTCTAGCCCAATGGCTCTCCATACAGGATTCCACTCCGGTTGCCCATGCGCAGCCCTATACCCTCACACCACACTGCTCTAGAGCAGAAGTCTGGGTCCAGGCGACTCATTTGGTGAAATCTCCATAGCCCTAGCTCCACTGGTTATCCGTACAGGTTTCCACTTCCGGTTGCGCATGTGCAGCCCTATTCCTGCAACCCACATTAACCTGCTTTAAATCGTATATAATCGACAAGTGTTTAGTCCCGAGAGATCTTATAATCCCAAGGGAAAAATGCCAAAAACGAACTGTGACCTTTGACATTTGTGAAGCCACTTTCGCCGATTCCTCGTATTTACATGATTTATGGACTGGTTTCAGAACTTGGCCGATTTAGGCCCAGCAAGAGTTATTTATCTGCCCCTTAATGCGACTAAAAATCTCCTACAGTTGCTTGTTAATAGACATCTCCGGGAATGTCCGGATATATGGGCCAGCTGCCTAGAGACATGCATGGGACAGTTTTTGCGATGAAACAAAAAAATATATGTACATGTTGTTTTTTTATATGGAATTATAAAAAAATAGTTTTTCTTTGTTCATTGAACGATTAAAACATTGAAAAATTGAGTTTTTTATTCATTGAATCATTAAAACCATTAAAAAATGAGTTTTTGCATTACATTGAGTTTATTTAATTTCAAAACATGGGTTCGATGAAGAAAGTCAACAACACACCCTGCATACCAAACGGCTGCTCAAACTTCCGCCGGAGGGAAATTACAAATTTGAGAAGCTAAGTAAGTTCAGATTTTTCATTTTTTGGCAGTTTTCACGTATTTACTACTCGAAAATTTAATGAGAAAATGTTCTCAATTCGCAATTCGTGTGAAATTTTCAACTCGTCCTTGTATTATTTTTTAATTACAATTCATTTTATGTGACATTAAGAGCTATATTGCAACATAACAATGATTAGATGCTTAAAAAATTATCTATTTGTGTATCATCCGCCAAATAAGTTATAGATATATGAAGAGTAGTTCCTTAACAGCAGGCTGATAGCTAGTAGTTTCAAATAGTTCAATCTGCTTCGGTCAATGTTAGTTCTAAAGAACTTCTAACACGGACTTTACCCCTAAAATAGGGGAAAACACCTATCAACTCTAGCCAAAAGGGCTAATATCGGTCCCCGGGCTTATTGGGACCTGCCTATCAAGTCAATGGGGTGGGTGCATGTAAAATTAGGATTTTTTTTCCGAAAATATAAAAAGCGGAATATGGACTTTACCCCTAAAATAGGGGAAAACACCTATCAACCCTAGCCAAAAGGGCTAATATCGGTCCCCGAGCTTATTGGGACCTGCCTATCAAGTCAATAGGGTGGGTGCATGTAAAATTAGGATTTTCCCCCGAAACTATAAAAAGCGGAATACGGACTTTACCCCTAAAATAGGGGAAAACACCTATCAACTCTAGCCAAAAGGGCTAATATCGGTCCCCGGGCTTATCGGGGCCTGCCTATCAAGTCAATGGGGTGGGTGCATGTAAAATTAGGATTTTTCCCGAAACTATAAAAAGCGGAACACGGACTTTACCCCTACAATAGGGGTCTGTATTATACAATATAAGGGAAAATGCCTGTATGGGGTATAGGGATGGTCAATTTTTGTCGTGGGCTTTACTATGGCTTGTGGGGTCTCGTTTTTCTCGTCTCACCAAGAAAAGCACGATGGGAGGGGTCCCGGAGCGAATCGGTGAAATTTTTGGAAAAAGTCACCGAGGTTTGCATATAGGCCCATAGGCTGGCCATGGTGGGTATATGTTCAACCTGAGAAATTCACACACGTTCATTGTGATATGGGTTGTGGGGTCTCGTTTTTCACGTCTCGTCATTTAGAACACAATGGGAGGGGTCCCGGAGCGAATCGGAAATTTTTGGGAAAAGTACCGGGTAGGCCTGTATATAGGCCTATAGGCGGGCTATACGGGGGTATAGGTTCAACCTGGGAAATTCACACACGTTCATTATGATATGGGCTGTTTGGATTTGTTTTTCACGTCTCGTCATTTAGAACACGATGGGAAGGGTCCCGGAGCGAAACGGTGAAATTTTTGGAAAAAGTTCACCGAGGCCTGGCTGCATGGCTATGGGGGTATAGGCCCATACGGGGTGGACGTGTTGGGGTATAGGTGAGCCCCTAATGTTCCTATGATGTCGTATGAGGTCTTATTTTGAAGCTCTCGTGGAGGAGCATCCGACTGCACTAATGCTTCGTCCGTTTTCAATATTTTGCGCATGCGCAGTCTGGCCGAGAAAGCAGGTCTTTTGGGTGGTATGTGGGTGTGTGTTTGGGGTAGAGATGGACCGCTATGGGTCCGAATGGGTCGTGGAAGGTGTCAAAGTGAAGCTTGTGTGGGGTAGAGTCAGAATGGCGTGCTTTTAAATGCAAGTCGCGTCAATCTGCGCATGCACAGTTGGTTGTAGTAAGTAAAGTGGCCATTTTGGGGCAGTGCAGGAAGGTATTTGGTGTCGAGATGGACCATCCTTGGTCTGAATGTGTCCTGGGAGGTGTCATTTTGTAGCTCTCTGGGTGTAGACCCCGATTTGGGGGCTGCCCACGTCACCTGTGACGTCATCAGTACGAGTAGTAGCGAAAGTGGACATTTTAGGGCACTGAAGGATAATATTTGGGGTAGAGCGGGACCATCCTTGGTCCGAATGCGTCGTGGGAGGTGTCATGTTGTAGCTCTCGGGGTGCACACCCCGATTTGAGGCATGTCCGCAGCATCTGTGGCGTCATCGGTGACGTCATCAGTACGAGTAGTAGCGAAAGCGGGTATTTTGGGGCAGTGAAGGAAGGTATTTGGTGTAGAGATGGACCATCCTTGGTCCGAATGCGTCGTGTGAGGTGTCATCTTGTAGCAACGCCCGCCAACACCAAGCTCAATGCTTCAACACCCTGGTGAAATAGCTCAGATTTTCTAGATATTCCATGGAATTGTCACTCATTCTTCGAAATGCAGTGACGTCCGTCGTTACGCCTTAACAGACCGGAGACAGTACAACAACAACAACAAGGATGAGACATGAGAGAACAACAACAACAAGAAGTTTTTCATATAGTTTATTCTCCCCAATGTTACATCATACCCACGCTGGGGGAGCGGCGTTGGGTATATTTACAATTCAAGAAGACTCTTGTCCAATCAGAGGCCACCATTTGCATCTGTCATATTCGTTCCTGTCCGTTAGATGTATTCTTGTCCAATCAGAAGTCTCCATTTCAGAAAGTTCCATCTTCGGCCATGTTGGCTTTGAACCGTTTATTCTAATCATCGTCGGGCAGCCCAGGATACCGTTGAGGCAACATATCCTCAGATAGTTGTTTGTGCATTCTGAGTATCTATCAGTGCATGGGTGAATACATTCACCCGATGGGAATATTCCGTAGTTTGGTCACGAAGAACGTAACATTGGTCACACTCTCCACTGTCCACTTGGTGTTGGGGCGTTGTTTTTGGGCCCATTCCAAGGGATCCACGGTGTTCAGTTTCTCCAGCATCGTCTCTAGCGACACTCGGTTAATGATGGTAAACGGTTGGTCAAATACCTGGATGTTACTGCTCGGGTAAAAGTATCGGACTTGATCTGTCTCCTTATGCTGCAGTACATAACCAAACGCCAGATTTAATTTGAAGGACGTAGCTTGGCCATTGAAGATGGCTTCCACGTAGTTGCGTAGACGGGTGAGGTCAGTCAGTTGGAAATTGTAGATATCTTGAATAGGGCGATGACGGTGGAAACAGTGCCGTATCATGGACCAATGGCGACGATAGATGTCACTCACTGGATGGGCGTCCTGTAAGAGATCGCTGGGAACATCCATCGCATCTTCCAGAAAATGTTCGTTGTTGTTAGGCGTATGACTGGGAACAGTAATGCTAGGGACCGGCTGGATATCTAGGCTCTTCTGAACTGTGGGTATAGGCGGGCTCTCCGTGTTCGCATCACCAGTGGCATTCGTCTCCCCGGGCTCATCTTCACTAGGTCTGACCCTCATGGGTGCCTCTTTAGTAAAGTTGTCGCTCATACCGTGGTGATGGACTATGAATCAAACGTTGGTGTTGTCTTAACTGACTGGGTCGTTTGAAGAGTTGACCAGCACAACCGTTACATTGTTCCGTCGCGCCCTCGTGGAATGAGCGTTCGTGGCGCAGTAAATGATCCTCCCGATTGAATGACCGTGCGCAGGTTGTACAAGTATACCGAGCATCGTTGTGGGTGGAGGCCTCGTGGCGTCGTAAATTATCTAGACGAGTAAACTGCTTCTGGAAAGTTGTGCAAGTGAACATCTTGGTGGTTGACAGAGTGTCTGATGAAACGGCCAGGCCGCTTCCCTTTTATAGCACGCTAGCTGGTATCATGTTCGGGCACCTCCGTGTCTCTTCGGTGATCTCCGTGACATCTTCGGTGACCTCCATGTCTCTTCGGGCACCTCCGTGACATCTTCGGTGACCTCCGTGACATCTTCGGGCACCTCCGTGTCTCTTCGGCCACCTCCGTGTCTTTTCGGGAAGTGATCGAAGGGACTCGGAAGTGAACGACATTGTGGAAAAAAACCCACAGACAGGTCAGTACATGTGCTATCATGTTCACACTCCGTCACCGAAAAGACACGGACTGAAGATGGCGGACCTCGCCCGGTGGTGGTGGTGGTGGTGGAAGTTCCCGTGTGGCAGAGCTCTTGGATCGGAGCTCTTGGTGCTCAAAGCGTGTGGAGCTCAGAGCTCGGAAATGACATTTGCATATGACCTCTGTGAGGTCACTTCCGCTTCCGTTCACGTGACCGAAACTGACCTTTGACCCCGGCGCGCGCTAACAATACCGGATAAAATTGCGTGCCAGGGTCAAAGGTCAGTTCCGGTCACGTGAACGGAAGCGGAAGTGACCTCACAGAGGTCATATGCAAATGTCATTTCCGAGCTCTGATCTCCGTACACGCTCCGATCCAAGAGCTCTGCCACACGGGAGCTCCCACCACCACCACCACCAGGCGAGGTCCGCCATCTTCAGTCCGTGTCTTTTCGGTGACGGAGTGTGAACATGATAGCACATGTACTGACCTGTCTGTGGGGTTTTTCCCACAATGTCGTTCACTTCCGAGTCTCTTCGGTCACTTCCCGAGAAGACACGGAGGTGGCCGAAGAGACACGGAGGTGCCCGAAGTTGTCACGGAGGTCACCGAAGATGTCGCGGAGGTGCCCGAAGAGACATGGAGGTCACCGAAGATGTCACGGAGATCACCGAAGAGACACGGAGGTGCCCGAACATGATACCAGCTAGCGTGCTATAAAAGGGAAGCGACCTGGCCATTTCATCAGACACTTGTATTACGTGCTCGAAATCATTCACTCGTCTGCACGACTTGCGCCGCGATGAGGCTACCAAGCATGAAGGAACCGCCCGGTATAGCTGTACGATATGTACACTGTCGTTTCAGCGCCCAGATCATTTACAGCGCCACACACATGCACGCCATGAAGTACACAAGCGTCCATGCGAAGAATGTGGTCGACTTTTCAAACTGACCAGTCAGTTGCTGGGACACCAACGCACACGACACCCAGTTCCGCAGCCACGTTTGCAGGTAGAAGAGCCCGTAGGCATCAATATCAAAACAGTGGGAACTCCCACCCATCGCACGAGGGCCGATGATGATGTCGCCCTAATTCAACAGTCAAATTCCGACGACAAGACCTTGGGCCAGATTTTGTACGACGTGGAGGGCAAAGTACACTTCGTGGACGAACCCATAAATGTTCCCAGCGATCTGTTACACAAAGACCATCCAGTGAGTGACATCTATCGGCGCCATTGGCCCATGATCCGGCACTGCTTCTGCCGTCATCGCCATAGTCAAGATATCTACAATTTCCGACTGACCGACGTCGCCCGTCTACGCAGCTACGTGGAAGCCATCTTCAACGATCAAACCACGATTCAAGTTGAATCTGGCGTTTGGTTATGTGCTGCAGCATAAGGACACAGACCAAGCCCGATATTTTTACCCGAGCAGTAACATCCGGGTATTTGACCAACCGTTTACCATCATTAACCGGACGTCGCTAGAGGTGATGCTGGAGAAACTGGACACCGTGGATCCCTTGGAATGGGCCCAACAACAACACCCCAACACACAATGGGTCGTAGAGAGGGTGACCAATGCCACGTTTTTCGTTACCAAGCTAACCGACCACCCCCATCGGCTGAATGCGTCACTCATGCACTGATGAATACCATAACATGCCGTACATATTCTATATGTCTACATGTTGATCGTTGAGGTTACGGAGGTGACCGAAGAGACACGGAGGTGACCGAAGATGTCACGGAGGTCACCGAAGAGACACGGAGATCCATCCGGGTTTACACGGGAATAGCCAGGTAGTTACGGAGGTGACCGAAGAGACACGGAAGTGACCGAAGATGTCACGGAGGTCACCGAAGGTGTCACGGCTCGGCCCTCGACTTGGGGATAGTTGAACTGAGTGTGCTAAAAATAGATCACCAGCTAGCGTGCTATAAAAGGGAAGCGGCCTGGACGTTTCATCAGACACTCTGTCAACCACCAAGATGTTCACTTGCACAACTTGCCAGAAGCTGTTTACTCGTCTAGATAATTTACGACGCCACGAGGCCTCCACCCACAACGATGCTCGGTATACTTGTACAACCTGCGCACGGTCATTCAATCGGGAGGATCATTTACTGCGCCACGAACGCTCATTCCACGAGGGCGCGACGGAACAATGTAACGGTTGTGGTCAACTCTTCAAACGACCCAGTCAGTTAAGACAGCACCAACGTTTGATTCATAGTCCATCACCACGGTATGAGCGACAACTTTCCACTAAAGAGGCACCCATGAGGGTCAGACCTAGTGAAGATGAGCCCGGGGAGACGAATACCACTGGTGATGCGATCACGGAGAGCCCGCCTATACCCACAATTCAGAAGAGCCTAGATATCCAGCCGGTCCCTAGCATTACTGTTCCCAGTCATACGCCTAACAACAACGAACAGTTTCTGGAAGATGCGGTGGATGTTCCCAGCGATCTCTTACAGGACGCCCATCCAGTGAGTGACATCTATCGTCGCCATTGGTCCATGATACGGCACTGTTTCCACTGTCATCGCCCTATTCAAGATATCTACAATTTCCGACTGACTGACCTCACCCATCTTCAATGACCAAGCTACGTCCTTCAAATTAAATCTGGCGTTTGGTTATGTACTGCAGCATAAGGAGACAGATCAAGTCCGATACTTTTACCCGAGCAGTAACATCCGGGTATTTGAACAACCGTTTACCATCATTAACCGGGCGTCGCTAGAGACGATGCTGGAGAAACTGGACACCGTGGATCCCTTGGAATGGGCCCAACAACAACGCCCCAACACCAAGTGGACAGTGGAGAGTTTGTCCAATGTTACGTTGTTCGTGACCAAACTACGGAATATTCCCATCGGGTGAATGTATTCACCCATGCACTGATAGATAGAATGCACAAGCAACTATCTGAGGATATGTTGCCTCAACGGTATCCTGGGCTGCCCGACGATGATTAGAATAAACGGTTCAAAGCGAACATGGCCGAAGATGGAACTTTCTGAAATGGAGACTTCTCATTGGACAAGAATACATCTAACGGAGAGGAACGAATATGACAGATGCAAATGGTGGCCTCTGATTGGACAAGAGTTTTCTTGAATTGTAAATATACCCAACACGGCTCCCCAGCGTGGGTATGATGTAACATTGGGGAGAATAAACTATATGAAAAAACTTCTTCTTGTTGTTGTTCTCTCATGTCTCATCCTTGTTGTTGTTGTTGTACTGTCTCCGGTCTGTTAAGGCCCATTTCCACAGCACGCGTCGCGTCAACCACAACTGCAAACCACAACTTTTTGCAATTTGGCGCATTTCCACAGCACGCGTTATGACAGCGACGCTCTCGCCATTCCAGCCATTCAACGGACGGGATTCCCCTCAACGTAACCGGGCTAACGGTTTCTATCCCCTTCGATTGGTCGATAGTTCAGCGACAACGCGTTGAAATAGCCCTGGTTCTAATTTTGTCGCGCGTCAAAAATGTGGTTCAGATGTCGCCGCGACTGACGCGTGCTGTGAGTACTACACCATTGAATAACATGGCGGCTATTTTTCGGATGTGGTTGTCGCTGCGAAAACGCGTGCTGTGGAAATGGGCCTTTAAGGCGTAACGACGATCGTCACTGCATTTCGAAGAATGAGTGACAATTCCATGGAATATCTAGAAAATCAGAGCTTCTGAGCTATTTCACCAGGGCGTTGAAGCATTGAGCTTGGTGTTGGCGGGCGTTGCTACAAGATGACACCTCACACGACGCATTCGGACCAAGGATGGTCCATCTCTACACCAAATACCTTCCTTCACTGCCCCAAAATACCCGCTTTCGCTACTACTCGTACTGATGACGTCACCGATGACGTCACAGATGCTGCGGACATGCCTCAAATCGGGGTGTACACCCCGAGAGCTACAACATGACACCTCCCACGACGCATTCGGACCAAGGATGGTCCCGCTCTACCCCAAATATTATCCTTCAGTGCCCTAAAATGTCCACTTTCGCTACTACTCGTACTGATGACGTCACAGGTGACGTGGGCAGCCCCCAAATCGCGGTCTACACCCCGAGAGCTACAAAATGACATCTCCTAGGACGCATTCGGACCAAAGATGGTCCATCTCGACACCAAATACCTTCCTGCACTGCCCCAAAATGGCCACTTTACTTACTACAACCAACTGCGCATGCGCAGATTGACGCGACTTGCATTTAAAAACACGCCATTCTGACTACCCTACACAAGCTACACTTTGACACCTTCCACGACCCATTCGGACCCATAGCGGTCCATCTCTACCCCAACTCTTTCTTGGTGAGACGAGAAAAACGACCCCACAAGCCATAGTAACACCCACAAAAATTTTGACCACACCTCCCCCCCCCCTATATAGCCAGTATGAGCCTATATACAGACCTCTGTGACTTTCCCCAAAAATTTCACCGATTCGCTTCGGGACCCTTCCCATTGTCATTTTCTTGGCGAAACGTGAAAAACGAGACCCCACAAGCCATAGTAAAGCCCACGAAAAAATTTGACCATCCCCATACCCCATACAGGCATTTTGCCTTATATTGTATAATACAGACCCCTACTGTAGGGGTAAAGTCCGTATACCGCTTTTTATAGTTTCGGGAAAAAATCCTAATTTTACATGCACCCACCCCATTGACTTGATAGGCAGGCCCCGATAAGCCCGGGGACCGATATTAGCCCTTTTGGCTAGAGTTGATAGGGGTTTCCCCCTATTTTAGGGGTAAAGTCCGTGTTCCGCTTTTTATAGTTTCGGGGACAAATCCTAATTTTACATGTACCCACCCCATTGACTTGATAGGCAGGCCCCGATAAGCCCGGGGCACGATATTAGCCCTTTTGGCTAGAGTTGATAGGTGTTTTCCCCTATTTTAGGGGTAAAGTCCGTATTCCGCTTTTTATAGTTTCGGGAAAAAATCCTGATTTTACATGCACCCACCCCATTGACTTGATAGGCAGGTCCCAATAAGCCCGGGACCGATATTAGCCCTTTTGGCTAGAGTTGATAGGTGTTTTCCCCTATTGTAGGGGTAAAGTCCGTGTTTCGCTTTTTATAGTTTCGGGAAAAAATCCTAATTTTACATGCACCCACCCCATTGACTTGATAGGCAGGTCCCAATAAGCCCGGGGACCGATATTAGCCCTTTTGGCTAGAGTTGATAGGTGTTTTCCCCTATTTTAGGGGTAAAGTCCGTGTTCCGCTCTTTATAGTTTCGGGGAAAAAATCCAAATTTTACATGCACCCACCCATGACTGGATGCCCCTTCACGAATGCTTCACTTTGATACCTCACTCGACCCAATCGGACCATGCAGCGTATTTGAAGTCTGGGGACTACTTTTTCTCTGCGGAAGCTTTTTCCCGCGACCGCATTACCGCCAGACCGCATCACCACGGAAGAATACATGCCCAGGGACCCTTTGCCGGAACTATAGTCACCCAGAGTTACCTCCCCCCTAGATTGGAACTCTTCTGTGCTGGAGGTAGTTTTTGGTCAATTGAGCTGGTGGCGCCCCCTGGCGGAACTCCCCGTCATCTCCCCAAGAGTTATCTCCCCGGAAAAATCATACCCTTCGTGCTCTTACTATACTACTGGCAACCTCGTTTTACATAACGATCGTAGGTATATTCTTGATTAATTAGATAAAATGCATATTTGATGTAGTTTTTCTAAGAAAGGTTTCTAGATTTGGCTTCTAATGGTTGTAATTGTCTATTTAGAATTATCCCGTTCTCAAAAACACGTCAGCTAGTTAAATAAACGTACCATCTAACGATTGAGACAATTTGATATTGTTGATAGGGTATGGTTCTGACATATCAACGTAAAAACCAACAAGTTGTCCTACCATTTTTCACGCCCTTCCCTCCGGCGGAAGTTCACCCGCCGGCGGAAGTTGGAGCAGCCGTTTGGTATGCAGGGTGTGAACAAGATTGAGTAGGTGGGGAAACATAGGTGGTAAAATGCCGTCACAGTGCTGTGGCAGAAATTCGCCGGAAAATACACAGTTCACATCTTCTGGTTTCTGTGGTATTTATTAAGGTGTATAGACCTATATTTTCAGTTATTATCACGTCAATATATTTAGTCAACCTAATCACCCCGACAGTGAGTTTAGTAAGGGGCGCCGAAGGGCAGATTTGTAACCATTGCGGTTTGATTATTCCGTCTGGTATACTTACGTCCTATACTTTGCCCATAGGTCACAGTGTTGCTCTTCTGATAAACACAGGTCCGGGCTAAGTCAATGGCGGCATCTGCAAGGGTATCGTTCCAGGTCTGGAGGAAATAAAAAAAAGACACGGATAATTTGGGTTACAATACAGTGACGTATAGGTATTGCCATTCAGTGGTAGTAAAAGGCAGATAAAGGTCCATTGACCTCTCTGGGTCGGAGGTCATGGTCGTTATATCCCCGGTATTTCCGGTCACTTGACCTGGGTGAAGCGTTAGTTTCCAGCGGTGATGCGGTCACTTCCGGTGCCGGAGATGAGACTCCGCGGACAGAAAAGATTCCCCCGTCACAATGTGAATTGGCTTCCTGGTCACATCAATGTTAATCAAGGCCTTTGCTTGAATCATCGGGAGAATTTCCGGGAATGTCCGGAAGGCATTCAACCTTAGAGGCCAATTCTACCTTGCCCCAGGCACGTCAAGGTTATAGCAATACATACAGCGAGAGAAGGAAATCTTCATTCATAGCAATACATAGCCTCAACCTGTAACCATCTCGGTCATCTATACGCGGTAAAACTGGGCCTGGGATCGTGTGTATCCATGTTCAGTCTACTTTCGGCAACTGCAAGAGGGAATTTCTATGAATCAATACCGCTTGACTTCGTCAGCCAATCAGCTAAAGTCTACCGACGTCACCCCAACGTAACTCGTCATTTTCGAGTCATGTGATGAACTACTTGTTCACAATTGCAGATCCACCACACCTCTTGGATGATACGAAATTTATACATACCTATATATTTTGTAAGCCCAGGCAATATCTGTTTCAGAAGTGGTATGAAAACCTGTAATTTATCAGATTTCTCGGGTCTGTTCTCCGCCGGATGAAGGCCGAACAGAATCCGGTAAAGTACTGGATATCGCTCCGCGATAATGGAGACACACGATTCGCAAGCAATCTTATGGATGGCGAAGTGTACGCAAATGTACATAGCCTGTGCACCTAGAAAAGGAAAATTCCCATGACACTGGTGGGATTCGAACCAGCAGTGCGCGCACCAAAGGCTGTCACGTGTTCGTACATAAATAGGAAAGGTTGAAAATACCGTGATTTATCTTAGGTACTAAATGACGGGTCACCGACATAAACTTCAGCACTATGTCCAGCCTAATGGCAAGTAGGGAACCCACACATATATATTGTTATTGCGGTGTATGGAGTGTCACACCTTATTTTTTTTATCTCACGATGTACACACGTGAGTTCCCGATGGTGAAAACAATGTGACCGGATCGGCATGGTGCCGTAGCGGTTACTACGTCGTTACCATAAGGGCACCGTGGCAGTACCACAGCGGACAAACAACCAATGAGGGACCGCCATGGTACCATTACGGTGAAAACATAAGTCACCGGTACACAATGTTTCCACCGGCGAGGAATTTAGGTGTGTACGATCGGAGGTGTCTCGAAGCCATTGGTTGATTTTCGCTGAAAAGTTCTGACTGCGCATGCATGGTGCGTAGGTAGGTCTGGGGTAGAGGTGGACCATCCTTAATCCGAATGGGTCGTGTGGGTATCAATTTGAAGTGCTCGTGGAATCGCATCCAACTGGACTGGTCGTGGAAGTGCTGTCCATCGTCCATCTGCGCATGCGCAGCCGTGACGTAGCATGGAATATCGTCATTCTGCGCATGCACAGACAGGGAATTGTGGAATTGTGGGAAAAGGGTATGGAAATAGACGTTTTGGGATCTAGGTGAGCCACTAATGGGCCGATGGAGTCGAGTGAGGTATCAATGTGAAGCATATCTGAGGGAGCATCTGCCTGGACTAGTGTTTCGTCCGTTTTCAACATTCTGCGCATGCGCAGACAGGGAATTGTGAGAAAAGGGTATGGAAATAGACGTTTTGGGGTTTAGATGGGCCACTATTGGTCCGATGGAATCAAGTGAGGTATCAATGTGAAGCGCACGTGAGGGAGCATCCGACTGGGTGGATGTGGGGTAGGAATATCGCCATTCTGCGAATGCACAGGCAGACCGTAGTATGGAAATAAACATTTTGGGGCCGATATGCGTCAATCTGCGCATGCGCAGTTGGGTGTAGTAAGTAAAGTGGCCATTTTGGGGAAGTGAAGGAAGGTATTTGGTGTAGAGATGGACCACTACTGCTCCGAATGCGTCGTGTGGGGTGTCATTTTGTAGCTCTCGGGGTATAGACCCCGATTTGAAGGATGTCCACTCCATCTGTGACGTCATCGGTGACGTCATCAGTACGAGTAGTAGCCAAAGTGGGCATTTTGGGGAAGTGAAGGAAGGTATTTGGTGTAGGGATGGACCACTCTTGGTCCGAATGTGTCGTGGGAGGTGTTATTTTGTAGCTCTCGGGGTGTACGGGGTGTAGACCCCGATTTGAGGTATGTTCACGTTATCTGTGACGTCATCGGCAACGTCATCAGTAGGAGTAGTAGCCAAAGTGGGCATTTTGGGGGTGTGAAGGAAGGTGTTTTGGGGTGGAAATGGACCATCCTCGGACCGAATGCGTCGTGTGAAGTGGCATCTTGTAGCAGCGCCCGCCAACGCCAAGCTCAACGCTTCAACGCCCTGGTGAATTAGCCCAAAAGCTCTGATTTTCATGGAATTGTCACTAATTCATTGGAAATGCAGTGACGCCCGTTAAAGTCCACCTTAACGCCCTAGCATAACGCCTTGACGCCATGATATAGACAGATGAGAGAAAAACAACAACAACAACAAGTTTTCATATAGTTTATTCTCCCCAATGTTACATCATACCCACGCTGGGGGAGCTGCGTTGGGTATGTTTACAATTCGAGAAGACTCTTGTCCAATCAGAGACCGCCATTTGGCGCTGTATCTGTCATATTCGTTCTTACCCGTTAGATGTATTCTCGGCTGCTCTTGTCCAATCATAAGCCGTCCTTAAGAAAGTCCCATTTTCGGCCATGTTCGCCCTCATCCGTTTGTTCTAATCGTCGTCGGGTAGGCCTGGATATTGTTCGGGCAGCATGTCCTGAAACAGTTGTTTGCGCATTCTGATCGCATTTTCCAGGGCCTCGGTGGGTGGTAGCCCCATATTCTCTTCCAAGTGACGCTTGGTCTTCATGATGGACCTGTGCGTGGGGTCGCCTTTCATTTCAAGCTAGTAAGGTATACTGTTCATAGATCGTCATGGCTGTTTTTCTGATGCAGGGTCGCATTTGGGTGTACGTCTGTTGTAAGTTATCCTGTCCCGCGTCCTCGATCGCTGCAGCGTGAGTATTGATAGCTGCTGTCACAATACGATCCCAAAAGGTAGGTTCTGCCTCACTTTCCAACGCAACGCAACACCCGCCAACGCCAAGCTCAACGCTTCAACGCCCCGGTGAATTAGCCCAAAAGCTCTGATTTTCATGGAATTGTCACTAATTCATTGGAAATGCAGTGACGCCCGTCAACGTCCGCCTTAACGGCCTAGCATAACGCACTGACGCCATGATATAGACAGATGAGAGAAAAAACAACAAGGATGGCAGATGAGAGAACAAAAACAACAAGTTTTCATATATTTTATTCTCCCCAATGTTACATCATACCCACGCTGGGAGAGCCGCGTTGGGTATGTTTGCAATTCGAGAAGACTCTTGTCCAATCAGAGACCGCCATTTGGCGCTGTATCTGTCATATTCGTTCTTGCCAGTTAGATGTATTCTCGGCTGCTCTTGTCCAATCAGAAGCCGTCCTTAAGAAAGTCCCATCTTCGGCCATGTTCGCCCTCATCCGTTTGTTCTAATCGTCGTCGGGCAGTCCTGGATATTGTTCGGGCAGCATGTCCTGAAACAGTTTCCGGGTGCCTCGGTGGGTGGTAGCCCCATATTCTCTTCCAAGTGACGCTTGGCCTTCACGATGGAGCTGTGCGTGGGGTCGCCTTTCATTTCAAGCGGTAGTAAGGTATACTGTTCATAGATCGCCATGGCTGTTTTCCTGATGCAGGGGCGCATTTGGGTGTACGCCTGTTGTAAGTTATCCTGTCCCGCGTCCTCGATCGCTGCAGCGTGAGTATTGATAGCTGCTGTCACAATACGATCCCAAAAGGTAGGCTCTGCCTCACTTTCCTGGGATGTAGGCTGACTATCTGAGGTCAAGCCCTCCGTATCAGTAGACAGACTGTCAGCAATCTCTGTTTCGGTATCAGCCGATACACTCTCAGCAGTCTCTGTATCAGCATCCGCCTCAACGGACTTCTCGTCTTCAATCCCATGTATATTTTTCTGGTGTTGCATCATATCGTAATGTCTGGTGAACGTGCGTTCACACTCAGAACAAGTATAAGCCATGTTGACGGTTGAACGTCGACTGTGCGTGTTTTGGGAATACACTTGCTTTCATAGACAGTAACGCCCGCCAACGCCCACTGTTACGCCTTAACGCCCTATCTGGACGCCTTAACGATCGTCTCAACGCTTTAACACACTTTCTTAACGCTTTAATGATGCGTTCGAACAAATGTTGCTTTTGTGCTATTGCTCTGAAATACGCCGCTTTCAAGTTCATGCCCGAGGTTTTCAACATCGACGCTGTTTTTTCGATTTCCATATGAACCGCATCCTTATCTAACAATTTCATATGTGTCACGAGGTCGACATACTGCTGACATAAAACCCGTCGTAGTCTGGGTGCCAATCTGTTATGGGCTAAAATTGCGGCTTCTTTTTATCCTTTGTGTTGAAACTTGTTTTCTGTGGCCCTCAGCGTCTCGCCCATCTCGGCGTCCATACTTTCTTCCATAGCCTCGAGTTCACATTATGCTCATTCCCTTGTACGGGTTCGGGTTGGTTCTTCACGGTTGGGTGATACTCCGGGACTGATGGTATGAAGCGGACCCGCTGTATGGGGGTGGGTTGCTGCTGCTGCTCTGCCAGGAGTGGACTCGGCGGGTGGTGTAGGGGTATATGACGTTGCGGTGATCCGTCGCCGGGTAACAGGTGGGACGTCAGCCGACGATCTTCGAGGGTATGGGCTTTTAAATCTACTAACAGGTAGCCGTACGGACGACTTGTCGCGCCTTGAAACGCCTGCATGAAATGGTCGATGTTCTGAGGATAAATTCGACTACCAAACACAGGGATTTGTGCTCTGTCAATGGGATTGGAGAACAACACAAAGTATTGGCAGTTCAAGGCAATATCTCTGGACGCCTTCCCTTGAGGAAAGAGATTCTGGGTCAAACAGATGACGGACAGATTCCGACGATGGGATACTTTAGTAAACAAGTCGGCGACGTGTGAATTGTCCTTGGCCGCACTCATCAGATCATCTAGCACTCCCACGTTGGTCTGCTCGGGGTCAAAGTAATACGGTTCGTTTATGTCGTGGGGAATCCCTGGGATGAAGCTCACATTCTGTAACCTTGTAGTTTCGTGGGCGGGCTTCCATTGGCTATAACACCAAACAACACGTGTCCGAGCTGGGGTTGCCACACCTTCCTCTAAGAACTTCATCACCCAGGACGTTTTTCCACATGCCGTACGGCCGCTCACCGTCATCGTAAGGGATGCTCTACTGCTCTTGTTGGACCTAGAGCGGGACTCGGCTGTTTCTCTTGGTTAAATGTGCCTGAGCATACTATCGCGACGAGAGAAGGTTCCCCTGACAGAACTTACACGTACACGACATGTTCATCAGTCGACCAATACATATGGACTGATGAGGGACACATGTTCACTCCTATATTTACAGACACTACTACCACCACCACCACCACCACACACTACCAACACCACCAACACCACCACCGGGCGTTGACGCCCGTCAACGCCCGGTGGTGGTGGTAGCTCCCGTGTGGCAGAGCTCTTGGATCGGAGCTCTTGGAGCTCAAAGCGTGTGGAGCTCAGAGCTCGGAACTGGCGTCATTGCATGCATGCGCGCGTACCTGTGGGGCATCCTGTACCCTATAACCCGTAGGGAATAGGGTACACCAGGGTGAGGGTGCAGCACAGGTATGCGCGCATGCATGCGATGACATCATTTCTGAGCTCTGAGTTCCACAAGGTTTGAGCTCCAAGAGCTCCGATCCAAGAGCCACACGGGAGCTGGTGTGTGGTGGTATGTGGTGGTGGTGGTGGTGTGTGGTGGTGGTGGTGGTGGTAGTGTCTGTACATATAAGAATGAACATGTGTCCCTCATCAGTCCATATGTATTGGTCGACTGATGAACATGTCGTGTACGTGTACGTTCTGTAGAGCATCCCTGACGATGAGCGGCCCTACGGCATGTGGAAAGACGTCCTGGGTGATGAAGTTCTTAGAGGAAGGTGTGGCAACCCCAGCTCGGACACGTGTTGTTTGGTGTTATAGCCAATGGCAGCCCGCCTACGTAACTACAAGTTTACAGAATGTGAGCTTCGTCCCAGGGATTCCCCACGACATAAACGAACCGTATTACTAGGGAGTTCAGCTCAAATTTCATTTTACATTACCATCGATCAAGTATTAGCGAAGCTCGTGTCATTTGAAGATCCCTATAAAGGGCATTCTTTCGGAACTCTGCCCATATACTCCTACATTGGACCCATGGCACTGAAAAAGGGGACAAAATCGCAAAATAGAGACAAAAATGTAACAATATTGACCATTTTTCATATAATTTCACTAATACGACACACTTCAAGTCAATTTTTTATGCCGATTCCGAAAAATATATTTATTTTTCTCTCGGAATGAAGATAATCCGCTCATTTGCATAAATTTGCATATTACAGATATTCTGAATTCAGAACAAATGGACATTTAGGGGAATCAAAACAGCAAATGACCACCACCATATGTCTTCAGCTACTCAAATTTGAAATATTCAAGATATCTGGCAAAGTATTAGAAGAACAAATGACAGTTGCCATAATAAAAACAAGATGGCTGCCATCTAGATTCAAAACTCTATATGCCCCATGCCGGATTGGGGGGGGTTAAAAAAAGTAATTAACTTTTCAAATATTCTAGAAAGTTGAATTTAAAATGTATACAAGAACTTTCAATTTTATCTAAAAACTGAGGACACCTATTCCCTGTATTAAATAGTTTTGTTAAAAAAATAAAAAATAAAAAAAAAATAAAAAAATAAATAAGAAAAAAATGAAGATTTTGCATATGAAAAAACAAGTAACTTAATTTAAATAAATAATGAAGAAATTAATTATTACAATAACTGTAAGAATATTCCGTTGAGAGAACGATATTAGAATTATTTTTCAAAGATCATAACACGTATATGGTCAATACAGCTGGAAAACTGAAGACCATAAATCTGATGCAGGAAGTTACTACTCAGTTACCTCCCTTGAGTGAGTCAGCGGGAACAGGGTTGGCAAACTACCAGTGTGTTTTCATACCCCAACGAATTTAGGAAGCAAGGTACCGGGAGATTATAGGAATCGGGTTCATAGGAAAGCGTCAGAAAATAGCGGCCACTTCAGAAGTGGAGGGGACTGTTTTTTTCAGAGACATTTCATGGGAATACCTGGATTAAATTTATCAAAATCTTCCAGTTCAAAAGGCGCAGTATACATTCAACTTTCCGACTGTACGCGTGAGACTAGCTGCGGCCGGCCACCAACGAAGAAAAACGACCTGGTGAGTCCTTCCCGTGGGGAATTTTTGAAACCTCACATATCACGACAATCTACAAGATTCTCGTTTTAAAACCATGTTCGTTTGAAAGAGATTTTTCCATTGGCTCACTGATGACGAACGTCAGAGTTTCGACTGTTTTGATAAATGTGGCGAACTCCGTTTTCCGCTGGTACAGTCTCTGACCGAATTTGGACGTAAAATGTTTAACACATACGATGAAATAGCAAGGAGAAATTAATAAAAACAACAAGGAGTTTAAAGAATATTTATTGTAGGACACAATCTGATAAAAACAATTCATTTTACGGATGTTTAGCACATAACTTCACGCAAAGTTGCATGACAGTGAAATTGTGTTTTTCATTAAATTTGTACGTCATTTAGCCCCTGAGCTGAACTCCCTAGTATTACTTTGACCCCGAGCAGACCAACGTGGTAGCGCTAGATGATCTGATGAGTGCGGTCAAGGACAATTCACACGTCGCCGACTTGTTTACTAAAGGATCCCATCATCGGAATCTGTCCGTCATCTATTTGACCCAGAATCTCTTTCCTCAAGGGAAGGCGTCCAGAGATATTGCATTGAACTGCCAATACTTTGTGTTGTTCTCCAATCCCATTGACAGAGCACAAATCCGTGTGTTTGGTAGTCGAATTTATCCTCAGAACATCGACCATTTCATGCAGGCGTTTCAAGGGGCGACAAGTCGTCCGTACGGCTACCTGTTCGTAAATTTAAAAGCCCATACTCCCGAAGATCGTCGGCTGACGACCCACCTGTTACCCGGCGACGGATCACCGCAACGTCATATACCCCTACCCCATCCGCCGAGTTCACTCCTGGCAGAGCAGCAGCAGCAACCCACCCCCATGCAGTGGGTCTGCTTCATACCATCAGTTCCGGAATATCACCCAACCGTGAAGGACCAACCCGAACAAGGGAATGAACATAATGTGAACTCGAGGCTATGGAAGGATTTGTTCAAAGAAAGTATGGACGCCGAGATGGGCGAGACGCTGAGGGCCACAGAAAACAAGTTTCAACACAAAGGATATTCGAAAAAAGAAGCCGCAATTTTAGCCCATAACAGATTGGCACCCAGACTACGACGGGTTTTACGTCAGCAGTATGTCGACCTCGTGACACATATGAAATTGTTGGATAAGGATGCGGTTCATATGGAAATCGAAAAAACAGCGTCGATGTTGAAAACCTCGGGCATGAACTTGAAAGCGGCGTATTTCAGAGCAATAGCACAAAAGCAACATTTGTTCGAACGCATCATTAAAGCGTTAAGAAAGTGTGTTAAAGCGTTGAGACGATCGTTAAGGCGTCCAGATAGGGCGTTAAGGCGTAACAGTGGGCGTTGGCGGGCGTTACTGTCTATGAAAGCAAGTGTATTCCCAAAACACGCACAGTCGACGTTCAACCGTCAACATGGCTTATACTTGTTCTGAGTGTGAACGCACGTTCGCCAGACATTACGATATGATGCGACACCAGAAAAATATACATGGGATTGAAGACTCCGAGAAGTCCGTTGAGGCGGATGCTGATACAGAGACTGCTGAGAGTGTATTGACTGATACCGAAACAGAGATTGCTGCAGTTTGTCTACTGATACGGAGAGCTTGACCTCAGATAATCAGCCTACATCCCAGGAAAGTGAGGCAGAACCTACCTTTTGCGATCGTATTGTGACAGCAGCTATCAATACTCACGCTGCAGCGATCGAGGACGCGGGACAGGATAACTTACAACAGGCGTACACCCAAATGCGACCCTGCATCAGAAAAACAGCCCTGACGATCTATGAACAGTATACCTTACTACCGCTTGAAATGAAAGGCGACCCCACGCACAGGTCCATCATGAAGACCAAGCGTCACTTGGAAGAGAATATGGGGCTACCATCCACCGAGGCCCTGGAAAATGCGATCAGAATGCGCAAACAACTGTTTCAGGACATGCTGCCCGAACAATATCCAGGCCTGCCCGACGACGATTAGAACAAACGGATGAGGGCGAACATGGCCGAAGATGGGACTTTCTTAAGGACGGCTTCTGATTGGACAAGAGCAGCCGAGAATACATCTAACGGGTGAGAACGAATATGACAGATACAGCGCCAAATGGCGGTCTCTGATTGGACAAGAGTCTTCTCGAATTGTAAACATACCCAACGCGGCTCCCCCAGCGTGGGTATGATGTAACATTGGGGAGAATAAACTATATGAAAACTTGTTGTTGCTGTTCTCTCATCTGTCATCCTTGTTGTTGTTGTTTTTCTCTCATCTGTCTATATCATGGCGTCAAGGCGTTATGCTAGGGCGTTGAGGCGGACGTTGACGGGCGTCACTGCATTTCCAATGAATTAGTGACAATTCCATGAAAATCAGAGCTTTTGGGCTAATTCACCAGGGCGTTGAAGCGTTGAGTTTGGCGTTGGCGGGCGTTACTACAAAATGCCACTTTACACGACGCATTCGGACCAAGGATGGTCCATTTCTACCCCAAAACACCTTCCTTCACACCCCCAAAATGCCCACTTTGGCTACTACTCCTACTGATGACGTTACCGATGACGTCACAGATGACGTGAACATACCTCAAATCGGGGTCTACACCCCGAGAGCTACAAAATAACACCTCCCACGACGCATTCGGAGCAATAGTGGTCCATCTCTACACCAAATATCTTCCTTCACTTCCCCAAAATGGCCACTTTACTTACTACACCCAACTGCGCATGCGCAGATTGACGCATATCGGCCCAAAAATGTCTATTTCCATGCTACGGCCTGCCTGCCGATTCGCAGAATGACGATATTCCTACCCCACATCCACATGCACATGCGCAGAATGTTGAATACGGACGACACACTAGTCCAGGCAGATGCTCCTTCACGACTGCTTTACATTGATACCTCATACGACTCCAGCGGCCCATTAGGGGCTCACCTAGATCCCAAAACGTCTATTTCCATACACTTTGTATACTGCGCATGGCAGAATGACGTCAGTTCCACGTCTCACCCACCGCGTCGGATGCTCCTTCACGAATGCTTCACATTGATACCTCATGCGACTCCATCCGAGCAATAGTGACCCACCTAGACCCCAAAACGTCGATTTCTATTCCCTTTTCCCACAATTTCCTGTCTGCGCATGCGCAGAATGTTGACAACGGCCGAGATACTAGTCCAGGCGGATGCCCCACACATATGCTTCACATTGGTACCTCAGACGACTCCATCGGCACATTAGGGGCTCACCTAGATCCCAAAACGTCTATTTCCATACCCTTTGTCTACTGCGCATGCGCAGAATGGCGATATTTCAACCCCACACCCAGCCCATCGGATGCCCCCTCACGTATGTTTCACATTGATACCTCACTCGACCCAATCGGACCACTAGTGGCCCACCTCGACCGAAAAACGTCGATTTCCATACCCTTTTCCCACAATTCCCTGTCTGCGCATGCGCAGAATGCTGAAAACGGACGAAACACTAGTCCAGGCAGATGCTCCCTCACATATGCTTCACATGGATACCTCACTTTACTCCATCGGCCTATTAGTGGCTCATCTAGATCCCAAAACGTCTATTTCCATACCCTTTTCCCACAATTCCCTCTCTGCGCATGCGCAGAATGACGATATTTCAATTCCACACCCACCCCGTCGGATGCCCCCTCACTTATGCTTCACATTGATACCTCACTCGACCCCATAGGACCATTAGTGGTCCACCTAGACTCCAAAACGTCTATTTCCATGCCCTTGGTCTACCGCCCATGCGCACAATGACAATTTTCCAACCCCACACCCAGCCCATCGGATGCTCCCTCACATATGCTTCACAGTGATACCTCATACGACCCCATAGGACCACTAGTGGCCCACCTAGACCCCAAAACGTCTATTTCCATACACTTTGTCTACCGCGCATGCGCAGAATGACGATATTTCAACCCCACACCCAGCCCATCAGATGCGCCTTCACAAATGCTTCACACTGATACCTCATACCACTCCATCGGACCATGCAGCGTATTTGAATTCTGGGGACTTCTTTTTCTCCGCGGAGGTAGACCGCATCACCGCCAGATATGACCGCATCACCGCGGAGGAATACAAGGTCAAAGGTTGCCAGAAGTATAGTGGTCAAAACTTGGCACCCAGCCAATGCTGATGCAATCCATAACCACAACGCCACCTGTCGCCACCAAGAGTTACCTCCCTGGAAAAGTTGACTTTAAACCGGTAGACAATACTACTCGTGCGTTAGCTGGATCGCAAATCTTGATATGTAGGATAATGTAGGCCTACATTGATCGTGTGAGGTGAAAAAATATAACAGACGCTTGTGGCAACGATCTGGTATAAGACTCACGAAAAATTGACAAAAGATCTGCTGCAAGTTGTCAGTCTTTTGTCCGGGATATTTCATTCTCAATGGGAGTTCTTACACCGAAGCCTTGCCAGAAAAGTTGTTCATGTACAAAACGTCACATGAGAGGAAAGCATTTTGAACTGGAGTCGACACTATTATCAAGCAGAAATGTATGCTGCACAAGAAATCAGGTTTAAATTAAATCCCACCCCATGTTGGGATCAATTTAGACTGATTTGAGAAGTTCACATTAGTTTCGGGTCATCATCATAAATAAACTTTTCTTATCAATTTGAAAGTTAAAATTTCATTTTAACCTTACATGCAATTTTAAATTCGAATTGATATTTGAATTTCAAATTTGATTTTTATAGGAGAAATTGGACTTTGACCCGTGAAATTTGAACTTGAACCTTAAGTTTAAAAGTTTATTTTATTGGGG